>SWBJ01000655.1:0-12814 GCA_024195555.1 Aureobasidium sp. EXF-12298
GGGAATGCCTTCCTTGTCCTGGATCTTGGACTTGACATTGTCGATGGTGTCGGACGACTCGACCTCAAGAGTGATGGTCTTGCCAGTGAGGGTCTTGACAAAGATCTGCATACCACCACGCAGACGAAGGACAAGGTGAAGAGTCGACTCCTTCTGGATGTTGTAGTCGCTCAGGGTGCGGCCGTCTTCGAGTTGCTTGCCAGCGAAGATAAGACGCTGCTGATCCGGAGGGATGCCCTCCTTGTCTTGGATCTTGCTCTTGACGTTGTCGATGGTGTCGGAAGACTCAACCTCAAGGGTGATGGTCTTGCCGGTGACTGATGAGCGTGTTAGCAACTGATTGCGCGCAGTGGCGTTGAAGCGGGGTCGATGACTACTTACGGGTCTTGACGAAGATCTGCATGTTGAAGGTGTATGAGAGATGTGTGTGTAGTAGTGTGAGCTGATGTGCCTTGATGAGAAGAGGCGAGTTGAAGAAGGGAGATGATAGTTGTGGATGGAGGAGAGATGGAACAAGGTGGTCGGGAGAGCTTAAGTAGCAGGAACGCGCAACGTTCACGAGTGAGAGCGGCGGCGGGAGTGAATGTGGCTGATTGGATGACGCCGAGAGGAGGCGGTGTTGTCGCAACTCAAGTGAACCAGTGAGGCAGCAACGGAACCTCGGAACGTGCCAGAACCTTCCCAACGTGGCAACAACTGAATCTTTTTGCAAGGATCTGAATCTGATTATTTTCTTGTTTGCTTCGCCTCCTTTTGATTTGTTAAGCAAGCAGTGATTCCGTCTCGTTCCTTGACTTGTCCTCAGGTGGGTGGCAAGACCGCCTGAACCCCGACTTTGCCCACTTGGGTACATCCTTATCGGCGCTTACCTCCGAAAGGCATCGCGGGGGCGCCACACCCGCGTGACTTCATTGATTCCTCATTTCAACGCATGTCGGTGCAATTGAACTCTGTCTCAGGAGCAGTGTGCTATCAGCCGACTGTTGGTTGCTCAGGAACATCGAGCTGGCCGACATAACAACCATATACCGGTAAAACATCCTTGTTTTTTCAAGTTCGGTCCAAAATGCCTCGAGATATGACAAAGAGATATTTCGATTGCGAAGCAGATAAGTATGTCAGGTATACTGGTCATGTCTACTCGTGGTGAACACCAAATGGCATCTCCCCTAAGCTCCAATTTTATCCTTGACAGAGTCAAAACAAGACATCCGAGACCTCGACCGCGTTTCAAAACCACATTTCCTCGAACAACAGTTCTTCACCTTGATGGCGTACTAGAAGCAGCAGTGCTAGCACAAGGCATCAAGGTCTACCTCCATATCCACCCTGGCCTTCTAGCAGTCGAACTCACACCATAAGTCGTACTCATGACGGCAACCATTGCTCTCTCTGGGACCCTTGTGCACCCAGTTCTCGCACTCGTGTGAGTTCCAGTGCTGCGAGCCGTAGTTGAGAGTGAAAGAGTTTCTCCAAGAGTCGGTAATAAAGCCGCCAGGCAGACTACCATCGATCCAAAGCTCGAGACCTCTGGTGGTACCAGTCTTGATCTGGTAGTTGGGGTTTGCTGCTGCCCATGTACCAACATTGGCCCAGTTCCAATCTTTGCCCATAGCCTGAGCAGGTACAGGATTGTCGAGGAGGTCAATCTTGTACTTGTGTGTGCAAGAATTGCCACAGAGTCCGTTCGAGGCTGGATTTAGAGGTCAGTCGTTGAGTATACTGGCTGAGAGCTGATTTATCTTACTGTCAACGTGAATGTGAGCTTCACACTTGTTGGTGTTCTTACGACGAACGAGAGACGAGGGTGAGGATTCCTGGTCGAGGACGGTAGGTGCAGCCATAGCAGCGATAGCAAGGATGCTAGAGATGATAATGGAGAGCAACCATGATGTAATATCGTTGATAGCTGGCGGTTGTAGATGAGAGAAGGACTCGGAGTGTGTGTTTGATTGTCTTGAACGTACTGGCGAGATAGTTGACTTTATATCTTCTCTTTCCTCGGCCGACCATCATTCGTCTGTGCTCACCTTGTGCGAAAAGCTGAGCGAAGGATGCAGTGGCTCGCTCTCAGGAATCCTGTACATATTGGGTTAAATTCCAGGCAGTGTGGATTAGATGTCTCTGCATTCGTATGTGTTGGTGTCATAGTCGCCAAGCTGGTCCAGGACGATACTCGTGGCTATGTCCTACCGTCAAAGGTCATCGCATTGGATTCTGAATAACGCTCCCATCTTTCGCATCAGCCAAGTACGAGTGCGCTGCAGAACCATGTTAGGAGCGCTTGAGACAGACAGTCCACCAGATGAGGTTGCACAGATGGCAATGTTTGACTGTCCACATTGCTCGGCTATTCTTCGCAAAGGCTTAGGTCAGTTGTTCATCCAGAGATACCGGTCAATGGTGTCAGCCAAATGCGCAACTATCCGCATGATGTCGATATAGACCGTGTAGACAGGATCAATTTCGAACTGCTTAACATGCGCTACTGCTCATATGTTGGTGTAGGGTGTGCAAGAAGGATGAACTGCGGATCAAAACATGTGAGAGGATTGACCAGTTGTCGCCAAGGATAAAAATACGAGTTCAATGCAGGAGTTCATTAATAGGTAGGATCTTGGCAAAGTAATGGTCAAATCCAGAAGGCGACGGTTTATGTCCCTATGAACGATGAGCCACCACCAACTCTTCGGTTGCGTTGGTGCATGTACGCAACCATTTTCTGGTATGGATGAACAGACAAATACTCACCGAAATCGGGCTGAATTCGTGAGATGAAGTCGGGCTGAGCTTTGCCATATGCAACCGCGCAGAAATAGCCGTGAGGCTTTTTGTATGGTTGATGAGCTGATATGGAATATAAAGATGGGCATCTGGTGTTTAGGCATAACAAATGCTTGCCTGACTCGGTGTCTGTGTTGACATTATCATGAAGTTAATCTCTGTATCTCCTGTGTCCGATTTGCTGCCTTCACGGCCAATTCAGGTTCGTTTCCTCGCCAGGTACGAGTCCAGTGCTTCCAACGAATGACTAACACATTTTCCCCCTATCCAGCGTTCAGTTTGCCGTCAATGGTTTTCTTCCCCAGACGACCGGCATCGGGTAGTAGGCGTGAATGCCTTTGTTCTTGACGTCGGACGACACCTTGGCGACGAACACGTCAACCTCTTCTTTCTTCCAGCCGAGTCCTCGGGTCATCAGTGCCAGACAAAATCCCTCGAGGCCCTCCAGAATGTTGATCATGTTCCAGTTGCCGAGCTCCTTCATGTACTTGTCTTTTGGCCATGGATTCGAGGGCCACATGAAATGTTGTTCTTCTATATCAACAAATCCGGCCGCTTCCATCCACGTTCGGTACTTCTCTGACACTTCTGTGCCCATGGGACGGCCAAGCTTGCGAGCGGCTTCACACATCAGTATGCCCCATTTCTCTAGAGATGTGCCGTCCAGTGTATCGTCGACGCTTCTGCAAGGCAATCCGTAGTCCTGGAATTCAAGGTAACCACCAGGTTCAAGATTGCTGTGCGCTGTGGTCAGTTTACGTTCGAGACATAGTCCGCTGAGTGAACTTACTCATACGCCTGCTGTATGAGTTTCTCGGGATCTGCGAAACATCCGGCCATGAGTCTGCAATGAATGTAGTCAAACCTGTGATCGTACACCCAGAGCTCTTCCGCGTCGTCGATGATGTATTTCAGATTGGGTGGCACACTTCAGAGATGTTAGCAGGTTTCTCATCCTACGGAATGTGCCAGATACGCACAAAGTAGGCTGTCCAGGGCTGAGGTCGATACCAGTCACCTCGCATTTAGGGTATTGATCCGCTGCTTGACTTAGGGGATGCCGTTGATATAGTATGGGGATGTACTTACCAAAATCCATAGCCCAGATGCCGGTTCCAGTTCCGATATCCAGAGCATGCCTAGGCTTATCCAGAGGTGCCAAGTGTAGTCTTCTATACGTCAAATTACACATGTGATGTTGCAGGTCTATGCACGACGATCAGCTCTTGCCATGTCAAATAAACCTTCCAGAGCGCTTACCCAATCGGTCTTGTTCGCGCTGCGGGTAGGCATGAGATTAGTGAATCAACGAAGGCAGGCAGGAGGCGCGCTTACCTCGTCATTCGGAAGATAATATTGTCCATCCTTGTAAGCTATGTCCTGGTTAGCATCCAGCAATTTCGACAAATCTAGGGCACAATAACTTACCATGATACGTGCGGCCATACTCATGGCGATAGCTGTATATGGATTCGCTTAATGATGTAGTTATGCTTTGACTGTCAAGATTGTCAGTCTCCGAGCTTACAGCGAATGATGAAGGTGGAAAGAAATGCGACAAACTCACGTATCGTCACCGAGTGCAGAATCATTATCGCTCCACGACTAAGTTACAGAGCATTCAATAAAGAGTTCGATATCGTGTTTTTACTTGGGCAATGCTTACATCGGCCTCCAGAGTTTGTTCCCTAGCGTGGTTGAGACTGATGCTCTCGTTTTCTGAAGGACCGTCGGCCATGACGATGATTGTCTCGGTGCGTGCGCCTACGCGTGTTTACTTCGAAGCCCTTGCAGAATAACCGCTGCAGGCGCTACTATTCTGGTCACCCAAAGCTCGCGATAAAATGGGCGTCTAGGCTTATTGATTCCGGCGTGCGTGCATTCAGACCCCGGGACGAAGTTCGAGGAAGGAGTTTTCTGCCGTTGGCGATTGGAATTATTAAATGTCTGAGAAAAAGAAGAATGGAAGAAGGATTGGAAGTTAGCGACTGCCGACGCTATCACGATTGTTTGATCTTGACGAAAAGGCTCGCGATAGTGCAGCCCCGGCCCCTGACTCGCCGGATCCCGTGAGCTGCGGGAGCTTGAGCGTGCCTTTCGAGACGTTTCGTGCCTTCGAGCCGTGCCGAATCCTTTCGCACTTGATATTAATTAATAGGTAAATTAATGTCTGATTGGGTACGTATCTGCAATCCAACGGTTGGATTGGTGTTTGGCAGTGGTCACAGCGCTGTCAGAATGCTGAGTAATAGCCTAGCTTGTCGATCAAGTGGTATAGGCGACCCTCAAAGTGGCCAATGGATTTGACACTTGGACTCCCGACCCACCATCTTGCTTTCTGACTGAACCCTCAAATTGATTGCTGAGAGCCATTGGACTTGGTATTTGCTAGCTCTCGTGTATCTTCGATGGCTGCATGTAGGCGTTTGGACTGGCCACAAGTCTCGTGGTCTTTGTACAAGCGAGAGTCAAAAGTGCCACGTTTCTCAGCTCGCAACGACAGCCCGTCTGGCCATGCCTCAGCGAGACATGGAGGGCATGGCATCCACACAGCCAAACTGAACACTCAGACCACTGAGACTTCTGACAGGGACGATCGCCCGCTTACCGTGTTAGAGCATGCATTGGTGCATGTAAGACCAGCGCCACAGCAGCTAATGATCGGCTCGCTGCAGACATCGCTTCGCGTGGTTCTCTGATAGCCGACAAGCCACCAAATACCATCCTCAAAAGACCTGAAGTGCGACAGTCGGCTGGCCAAAGGAAGTCTGTCTTCCCGAGGCCCTATGCTTTGGTGGTCGTATATAATCGAGACTAGGCTGATTGTATGTATAATCGGTGCTCCCTTGTTTTGCGCCGAGATGCTTCAATCCTTTTGACCCGTCCGCTCTTTGTTTCCTACCTTTCAGCGCATCCCTGCTCCTGCCCAAGAAAGACGCCGCCGCCGCCGCCAGCACGATCTACAAATTTGAGAGCCTGAATCCTGCAAGGTTAGAGGAAGCGTCATCGCTTTGACCCCTCACTGGTCAAGAGGAATCCCAGCACGGCGGGTCTTTTGACACGGTGACAGGCGTGTGCACCACCAGAAAATCGGGCTACTGCAGCACGCTCGAAAAGCATACCAACACTCGTTCGTGAGACGGGTATTCCCACTGATTATGTTACCAGTCGCCTTGATCGTAGGATTGGGTCTCTTTCTTCTCTATGTTGTCCGTACCCTTCAACAATACTGGGCGTTGAGTGAGTTCAAGGGACCATGGGTAGCAGGATTCTCCAGGTTGTGGCTACTAAGGGCCAACGGCTCAGGGAAGATGAATCTCGCATTTACAGAAGTGAATGACAAATATGGTCAGTAGGCATATCGTCGTTGATTGATTTCGTGGTCTGCGTTTCAGAAGCAGACGAAGACGTAGCAATAATCGGTGTTCGAGAAGAAAACACGTCGTCCTGCCCAACCGATTGCGAGAGCGCTTGGGACACCTTTGTGCTCACAATCTGTACCAATATGCTGACCGTAGGACAGGACCAATTGCTCGGGTTTCGCCCAACATGCTCATCACCACCGATCCCGAGCTATACAAACGCATGCACGCTGTGCGTAGTCCTTTTGTTCGAAGCGAATGGTACACAGCCTTACGACTGCATCCCACGAGGGACAACATCACGTCTGTGATTGATGAAGGTATCCACGCAGACCTTCGCAATCGCATGTCTACTGGATATTCTGGCAAGGAGAATCTTCACATGGAAGATGATGTCGACTACCGCCTCTTGCAACTTTTCGACCTCGTTGAATCCAAATATGTTTCTTCGGAGAGAGACTACCGTCCTGTCGATATTTCTCGCCTTTACTCTTACTTCACCCTCGATGTTATCTCCAGCATCGCTTTTGGCCAAGAATTCGGCTTCCTGAAGAACGATGACGACCCCTTTGGCTACATCGACAACCTCCAAGAATTCCTCCCTGCCATTATCGTATTCGGCGCATACCCGGAGCTCCAAAAAATCCTTCGTCTGCCTCTGCTCAAACACGTTATGCCCAAATCAACAGACAAACGCGGTCTAGGCCGCGTGATGGGCTTTGCCAAAGAACGTGTAGACGAACGATTCGGCGAGAAGCCGGTAGTACGCCACGATATGCTGGGCTCATTCATCAAACGCGGACTGAGCCAAGAACAACTCGAGTCCGAGACTCTGACACAGATTACCGCTGGCAGTGATAGTACAGCATCTGCCATCCGTATGACGTTGCACTTCGTCTCTACCACACCACATGTACATTCGCGTCTTGTGGCGGAGTTCAAGAATGCTCTGGCAAACGGAAAGGTTACGAGACCTGTCATTCGCGATGCCGAGGCCAGAGCTTTGCCGTATTTGCAAGCTTGTATCAAGGAGGGTCTGCGTATGTACCCACCAGTTACCGGTCTGCTTGCCAAAGCCGTACCACCGGAAGGTGCGACCATTGATGGCAAGTTCGTCAAGGGCGGCACCCAGATCTCATGGAACTCGTGGGGTATGCAGCGCGACAAGGACATCTATGGCGTGGATCCAGAGATCTTCAGACCAGAGCGATGGTTGTTGCGCGATGCGTCTGAGGCAGAACAAAAACGTGTGGAGAGGATGACAGAGACTGTAACATTGGTCTTTGGATACGGACGCTTTGGGTGCCTGGGAAGAGGAGTTGCGATGATGGAGTTGAACAAGGGCATCATCGAGGTAAGAGTGTCTTCGATATCTTTGCCTATGCTTTGCTGACAATCCTCACAGACTCTTGTTCGTTACGAACTCCAACCTGTCAGTCTCTCCAAACCGTTCATCGAGCGTTGTGTAGGCTTCTTTTTGCACACCGACATGATGTTCCGCATCACACGATGCCCAGATGCCGATTCTGCTGAGACCAACGGATTGCACACTAGCTATGGCGATGTGGCTGCGCTGCCAGGCGCCCCTGACTCCTGAGTGTGGAAGAGGTTACTTGTACATATTTGTTTCCTGTTTGCTTGTAAATACTGTTCCGTTCGTCTCGGGTGCCCAGAGAGGGCTTTGGACTGGCCCCATGATTAGTAGATCGCTCGTAATACAGATGTTTGACTTGGTCCCTGAATTGCTGTCGATTGAAAATTCTTCGCTCGTGATGCTCTGATCTCTCCGAATTTGATCGCGGCTTGTCTTCTGAGTTTGCTAATGCTGACACGCTCGATACTGGCTTCTTGTGTGTGTGCTTAAAATCATTCAGTGACCCGGCGCTTACGACAATGGGCCCATACAACCACTCAAATCTACTACACGCAGCCAGCATGGCTCATTCTTAGCCGCACCACAAGTAGAATCACACAAGGGAGTGATTTGGATCGAAATGCAATGGACAAAAAGTCACGACAGGGTGATAATACAGCGTTTTCGACATGGTTAAAGCGGAAGCTTTGATAGCTCATGTTTTATAGAGAAAGTAGTGTGCATGTTGATACAACTTCGAATGGTTCTTGTGATTCTCAGGTCGTGAAAGCACTTGGACGATTGACAAAGATCGGTGATGTCAAACAATTTATACATCATCTTTACAAAGACTTCCACCTTCAAGACCAAAAGGATAAAACCTCTACTTCATCATCACGGCCAGCAAAAAACCAGAGCCAAGCTCTATGGGAAAACTCACATTCTCATCTCTTGATCATAGCCACCAAATGTCGGACATTTGGCTAATACATGGATTAAGGCGTACACGGCGAGATATGAACGGTGGTTTTATAACCAAATTCGGAAAAGGCGTGAGTGTAAGCCGTTACACCACTCAGCCGATTACAGAAATGAATGGGATTTGAGGTGAACTTATAGGTGAGGTGGGAGTAAAGGGTTGGTTTGTGAAGTGAAATGAGCTTGTTTGTTTTCATTACTACTAGTGCTGCTATGTTCATCTACACAGGAAACCAGTTGCTCCTTCCCTCATCCAGCCATTTATAAAGATATGTGTTCTACTTTGTTTGATCTCCTTGTTGTTACTCTGTCCTTTCTACTTGGTAGATTTCTCATGTTTGCCGGACCATACACTACTGGAACGTGACTATCTGACAGTAAAAAGCTTCGGCAATAAGAATCGATCCACAGCACGCCTGAAGACTACAGTCTTTGTTCCCATCACACAACAAGACCATCGTGTTCCTCATGGGATCGGTATCAATTCACTGCTGGTCAAGTAGCGCACTTTTTGTCGATATCTGAGATTCTAAAACGAGCCTGGTCCATAGCAGTGGGACATTGAAGTGATCATTGATCATTCACTCGTCTGATCAGCATTATGCTAATTGTCCATGTCGAGATATCAGCAGCGTGGTTGGTAAAAACACCCTGTTCTATGCAAGGTCACTCAACATGGCTGGAAAGACTCCTGTGACTTCTCACGCCTCTTTGATGATGTTTGATCTCCTGGGCTGTGATCCTTCTTGGTCTTGTCGGCATCATTCTTGAACTCGGAATGTTTGACAGATTCCGTCAACACCAAGTGGGATTTTTGGATTTTGGCATTGCGGTGATAGTTTGTCTTTTGTGACCTCTGGCAATCCAATCGTGTCGACTGTGGTCTTTTCCACGGCCTCCAGGTATCTCTGGACTTTGACTAGAGTGCTTCTACAGTTTTTGCTGTGATTCGATATATAACGCAGGTCTTGATAATCCCAAAACATCGAAAATAGACAAGCTGGCCGGTAACGACCCAGTCCACAAACATACCGAAAAGATCTGCTGAGACGTCGGCGATGTTCATCGTTCCGGTAACAGTTCCCAGGAAACCGCCTTGGAATGCCTTCTCGAAGAAGCGTGACACTGAACACAGTTTTTTGCGAGAGAATCTAAACTTGTGGGTCTTCGTATCTTCTAGAGTATGATTCCAGCTGGCCAGTAGCGACCCAGCTCGCCCACACGCTGAGAGGCTTCTTATAGTGCACATGATATATATTCATCTGGTATTGGAACCTGGTCACGTTCAACTTCCGAGACAACCTCATTGCATTCAATGGGCGAGGGAGACTGACCGAGTGGTTGTAAGCTAACTTGGCGATTGCATTTGCGAGCAGGAGATACAGCGGCAGAGACGCAGGAATGTTCTCGGCCATGTATTCAAGAGTTGACGTGGCCGTGTTTGCCTCACAGAGATGCCTCGATTGTAGTTTTAGCAAGCTTTGGAGATCTCTTGCTCCACCATCCAGTGCTGTCAATTGTCTCGAAGTAACATTGGGAATCGTAATCACTCGGCTGATCAAGAAATGATCGCAAGAAGCAGAAGTTGGGTTTTCGTCATGATCATGGCACTTGTCGCACACTCCGTAAGGCTTGGCCAGGATATCCTCAACGCAGGCGGGAAACTCTGGAGGAACGCCCTTAGGTAGCGATGAATCGTGGTACGAATATCGGACGACAAGTGTATATAGCGGCAGCGATGTAGGAACTTTCTCAATCATGTAAGGAAGAGCTCGGACTCTGTATGTCTTGACGATTTGTGAAACTCCGAGCGAGGGTTGTAGTACGGCACTCTGGACACCGCGATGGCCAACAGAGAGTGAATAGGAAACGATTTTGGAATGTTTTCGGCCATGAAGCTGATTAAAGCATTGTCGCAAACCTCAAAGTTCGGTTTGAAACACTCGAGTGTCAGGTCATCAACGAAGGCGGCGCGAAGGTCTGGGACGTCGAACATGTCGGCAAGCACATACAAGTTCACCAGGTCCTCCATAGGACGTGCTTCGAGGTTGTCGGTAGTAGTATTCTAGCTCGCGGACATGTCGAGAGGCTTCTGATAATGCACGTAATATATTTGGGTATAATCAACAATGGGAGACGTGTCTACGAATGTGGAGCGGGCCTCGTTGCATTCGAAGGTTACCGAACCACTGCTCTCGGTGAGTCTCTCCGTCCTGACAGCTCCTGAGAACTTGGGTGACTGCGAACTCTTCTGGACAACATCGCGGCTTCAATATATAGGTAGCCATTCACAAATGTAGAAGCTGGGTGACGGAAAACATATGGAAAGATTGAAGTGCGAAGGCAACATGAAAGAGAGTAAGTATATTGGCGCTCGTCATCGCCATTCTGGTTTCACCGCCCTCCCCTTATACCATTCTGTCTTCTTGGCTCTCACCCCTTTTCTCAACCCTTCGTCAGGGACTTCTTGTGAGACTATTCTTGGCGCAATCCAGCCATTGTCGCGCTGCTGCCGTTCAGGTGATTGGAATCGTTCTGCATTCAATCACGATGTAGTCGTGATCTTATCTTGGTTCTTAGTAGTTGTTTGGTCAAAACACAGGGCCTCTAGTACCTGCATGTTTACCATCTGATGGTATCGGTGACTTCGCGATAACGGCGTGGGTCGTGATCACTGGGCTGGTCAAAAAAGTGTGTGCAGTTGTCGTCAAAAGCGCGGCGATCACAGCAAATGTCGCAAAGACCGTATGGCTTCTCCAAGACGATATTCACTATGCTAACGAACCATGTGGGGAGACTTTCGAGTAGCGATGAGTTATGATAGCAGATTCGGGCGACAGCGTTTGCGAGAAGATGATATAGTGGCAGAGATTCTGGGATGTTCTCGGCAACGTACTGAAGAACTGACGAAGATGGGAGGGGTGCACCGAATCTGAAGCACTCAAGGGCAAGTCTGTCTGTGATGGCAATACGGAGATCCTGTGCGTCGAATCTGTCCCCGAGGGCGTACAAACGGACCATACGATCCAAAGGTAGGATGGAGAGACGGCCGGTCGAGATCCAGTCGCCGAAGTGGCGGAAGTCTTCAACTGAGATGTCGTCAAGAACGACGATCCCAGTTCGAGCTTCGATGAAATGGCCGTCAAATGCTTTTGCGAAGTAACGAGCTTTAGCGCACAATCTGCCGCGGGCGAAGATGAACGTCTGTGTCTGGGAATGTTCTTCAATGCGAACTTTGACGCGGAACGCCATGCATAGCGTACTGATGAAGTGTTCTGTCAGAGAAGATAGCGCAAGTAAAGCTCAGATGAACTTACGTGGCCATGACGAAAACAACGTATATACGGATACTCGAATGGAGGTGGAAGATGTGTGGAGTCGGTTTTGGCGATGAGACAACAGCTAGGCGAAGCAATATGAATGATGAAGATTAAAAATGTATGGCGGAGTCCAGCTCCGTTGGTAGAAGGCGATGAGAGGTAGGCCAAAGTGGCTGAGTGGAGACCAGCTCCTTTGATGGGTGTAAGATGATCTGAGAGAAGGATATGGGAGGAGATGGGGTTCTGGGTGGATTTATGTATGCGGTCTGACAATCGATTGCAGATTCTGCGCAATACCTAGAAGACAATGGAAGGTCAATGGCAAGCATTTGCATTTCGGACCATTGTAACAATAACGGAACACCGTTAGAAGCTATTGACATTGAAGCAACAATACAATAGTTGAACAATGGTTGTGGAACGGACACTGCTTGAATATATCGATAAGATCTATGAGCCATGTCAGTACCAGGATATTCTAGAGAGTCTCAGATATGCTCAGAAAGCCATAGCAAGCAATCAAACTTCCTGTGGTCTTTTTGAATGGGTAGGTCGTCTAAAAGTCTCTCGGCTTTCGGTGATGTTGCAGCTTACATGAGATGGAAGCCGAAGAAGTACAATGAAGCGTCTCTAGGTCACGAAACAATGAAGTGTTCCTTGTACGCTGGGTACGTAGCTTTGGTCTGGCAAGGTCCTTTCTATTCGGGAAGAGACGAAGAGAATGATGGATCAACCAAGAAGAGGAGATTGGATGGTGCCGCCAGCATCTACTTTGTGAGAAAACCTTCGACTTACAGATGACATTGCAAAGAAAATGTGATCAAGCCATAGATACCTCTCAGGCTCAAAATCCATCAAGAAGCTTCCTGAGCGCTTGAGACTACTCATTCCAAGTCGGGTAGGACTTTTGAATGACAAAAACAAAACGTACAGCAGCAGGGATTCCCACGTGGTCACCCACCGTAGTACTAATCTGCCGTTCAACTGCTTATGTATGGCAGAGCGGACGGGATGCC
>SWBJ01000656.1:0-12809 GCA_024195555.1 Aureobasidium sp. EXF-12298
TCGATGTACAATGGTCAAATAGCTAGAGCTGAGAGCTCAGAGCTATCGACTTCGAAGACGGGGGTGGCGAATTCTCACGACTTCTGCAACTGAGAATAATGTGAAGCGCAAGACCCTCGAACGCTTGGACCTCCTGCGACAAAAAATTACACTCGAGCAAGCAAGACCGCTTTTCCTTCGACATCCTCTCCCAAAGGCGTATCTCTGAGCCTTTGTTGTTTATTGCTTTTTCCTTTCCCTTTTAATATCCCATACATATTCATCATGGATGAGCAACAGTTTGTCGGACTCCTCGAGAGTCTGATGACCCGTAAGTTTATCTTTCCTTCGAGCCACTTGTGTCTTCGAGGCTGACCGACTACAACAGCCGACACCGAGCGTGTCAAGTCGGCAACTGCCACCCTGAACAAGACATACTACGGCAACCCTGCCTCGCTCACAGCCCTCCTCCACATCTTGGTCTCGCACCAGAGCCCCAACCTTCGCCAACTCGCCGCTATCGAGTCCCGCAAGCTCGTCAAGAAGCACTGGCTCGACCTACCCAACGACCAGAAGCCCCAGATCCGCGAGCAGCTCTTGCAGTCCACCCTCAGCGAGGACCAATCGCTTGCTCGTCACTCCAAGGCCCGCGTCATAGCCTCGATTGCTCAGATTGATCTCGCCGACGGCCAATGGTCTGACCTTCCCGACTTCCTCCAGAATGCCTCGACCAGCTCGACTGCCAGCCACCGTGAGGTCGGTGTATACATCATCTACACACTCCTCGAGACCATGCCCGACATGTTCCAGGAGAACATGGGCGCCATGCTCCAGCTCTTCACAAAGACCATCCAGGACCCCGAGAACGCTGAGGTCAGAATCAACACAATGCTTGCCCTCTCCGAGATCTGCATGGTTCTTGACACCGACGAGGACCCTCAGTCGCTCAAGGCTTTCCAAGACACCATCCCTTACATGGTCCGCGTTCTGCAGCAGGCTGTCGACGACGGTGAGGAGGACCGCGCTATGCAGGCCTTCGAGGTCTTCAACAAGCTCCTCAGTTACGAGTCTGCCTTCTTGAACGCCCACTTCGGCGACCTTATGCAATTCATGATGCAACTCTCGGCCAACACCAACGTTGACGACGACTCGCGTTCTCAGGCTCTCTCTTTCCTCATGCAGGCTGTCAGATACCGCAAGCTCAAGGTCCAGGGTCTGCGCATTGGTGAGCAGCTCACAACCACCTCTCTCCAGATTGTCACCGAGCTCGGTGAGCTTTCCGCCGAGGACGAGGACATCACTCCTGCCCGCTCTGCTCTTGGTCTGCTCGACATTCTTTCCGAGAACCTCCCTCCCAGCCAGGTCGCCGTTCCTCTTCTCCGCGCCATTGGTCCCTTTGTTCAGAACCCCAACCCCGACTACCGCCGTGCTGGTATTCTCGCTTTGGGCATGTGTGTTGAGGGTGCTCCCGACTTCATCAGCACCCAGCTCGCTGAGATTCTCCCCATGGTTCTCCACTTGCTCGAGGATCCCGAGGTCCGCGTCCGTTCGGCCGCTCTCAACGGTGTCGCCAGACTTGCTGACGATCTTGCCGAGGAGATGGGCAAGGAGCACGCTCGTTTGATCCCCGCTCTCGTCAAGAACTTCGATCTTGCTATGCAGCAGCTCAACGGCCCCGCTGGTGACGAGAACCTTGCTATCATCAAGCAGAGTTGCATGGCCATCGATTCCATGATTGAGGGTCTTGACAAGGAGGACGCTTCCAAGTATGTTGGTGAGCTGGTCCCCAGACTCAGCCCTCTCTTCCAGCACCCCGATGTCAAGGTCCAGATCTCGGCCATCGGTGCCACTGGTTCCATCGCTTCGGCCAGTGACTCGGCTTTCATGCCCTACTTCGAGAACACCATGCAGACTCTCGGCCAATTCGTTTCCCTCAAGGACTCCGAGGACGAGCTCGAGCTCCGTGGTGTTGTCTGCGACTCCCTTGGCAAGATCGCCTCTGCTGTTGGCGCCGATGCTTTCCAGCCTTACGTTACTCCTCTTATGCAGGCCTCTGAGGAAGCTCTTCACCTCGACCACCCCAGACTTCGCGAGACCAGCTACATTCTCTGGAGCACCATGTCCAAGGTCTACGACGACAAGTTCGCCCCTTACCTTGCTGGTGTTGTCAAGGGCCTGATTGAGTGCCTCCAGCAGGACGAGAGCGAGGATGGTATCACCCTTGGTGAGGAGGCCAGAGAGCTTCTTGGCCAGGAGGTCACCATCGCCGGCAAGAAGGTCAAGGTCGCAGACATGAGCGCTGATGACGACGAGGACGACAGCCACATTGATATCGACGATGAGGATGAGGATGACTGGGATGACCTCGGTGCCGTCACTGCTGTTGCCATGGAGAAGGAGATCGCTGTTGAGGTTATTGGTGATGTCCTCACCCACACCCGCGGCCACTTCCTCCCTTACTTCCAGCAGTGCGTCGAGGCTGTTCTTGGTCTTGTCGACCACACCTTTGAGGGTGTTCGCAGATCTGCCATTGGCACTCTCTGGAGAGGTTACGCCTCTCTCTGGGCTATGGCTGAGGACAACGGCATGGCCAAGTGGCAATCTGGCCTTCCTCTTAAGGTTCAGGCCTCTGAGGACCTGATGAAGCTTGGTAGCTTGATCATGACCGCCACTCTTGCCCTGTGGCAGGACGAAGTCGACCGGTATGTTTCTAACCATTTTCTTTTTCTCAGCACACATCTCTTCCATGATGACCATTCTTCGTTACACCCAGCTCACTTTGATGCACAAATGTGCACTTGATGCGAACGCGATTCTGTTCCTGACTTAATTTCTTGATCGTGCTTTTTCACAAATACTCTTCCTTGAAGTTTTGAAGCAATGACTGACATTGTTCCAATAGTGGTACCGTCACCGACATCCACCGCAACCTCGCCGCCACCCTCAAGCTCTGCGGTCCCGCCATCCTGACCGCCAACATTGGCGAGAACGCCGCTTCCCCCGTCCAGCAAATCGTCGAAATGATCCTCTCCATCCTGCAAAAGAGACACGTCTGCCAGCAAGACCTCGACGGCGAGGACGAATTCGACGTCGAGTTGGAGTCCTCCGAGTACGACTGGCTGGTCATCGAGACCGCCATGGAAGTCATCACCTGCCTTGCCGCCGCCCTGGGCGAGTCCTTCGGCGAGCTCTGGCAAATCTTCGAAAAGCCCGTTGTCAAGTACGTCAGCGGAACTGAGAAGTACGAGCGCAGCGCTGCTGTTGGCACTATCGCCGAGGCTGTTGGCAACATGGGTGCTTCAGTCACTCCCTACACCGCTAGCTTGATGAAGATGCTGCTGAAGCGCTTGGGCGACGAGGACCCAGAGGTCCGCAGCAATGCTGCTTACGGCACTGGTCTGCTCTGCGAGAAGTCCACCGACGAAGCACAGATTACCGGCCAATACAACACCATCCTCGCCAAACTAGAGCCTCTACTGCACCAACAGCAGGAGGCCCGTCTTCTCGACAACTCAGCCGGTTGCGTCGCCCGCATGATCAAGAGACACCCCAACAACGTTCCCCTCTCTGACGTCCTCCCCGTTCTCATCAACCTCCTCCCCCTCAGAGAAGACTACGAAGAAAACGAAGCAGTGTTTGAAATGATCGTGTCTCTGTACCAACAGCAAAACACTGTTATTCAAGGCCTCACTGGTTCTATTCTGCCGGTGTTGCAGAAGGTGTTGAGTCCTCCCGAGGAACAGCTTAGTGATGAGACTCGCCAGAAGGTCATGCAGTTGGCACAGTATCTTCAGTCGCAATAGATCGGCGATCACTAGTAGTGGAGATTGGTTTTGTTGAAGAAGTCTGAGAAGCTACGTTGTTCACGCACCACACAGAGGATACCCCCGAGCCTTATAAATAGAGCTCCCTTTCTTTTTCTTGTCTTTAAAGTTTTTAGTTGCATAGCTTGCGTGGAAGGATTACAAAAAGTACAATTTGTTGATCAATCAATCTTTCCCTGGCGAGAGAGCGTTTGCCTAGTATACGGTATAACGAAAGCGAAACGCCATGATGAATCGAATCTACAAATACAACAACATACAAACCACCTCATATCAGCACTAACATGCCTCCTATCCTATATTACAATATATGGCAACACATCTTCTACCCCCTTCTGCCTCTATTTCACAGGCAAAATCCCACTCCACCTCAAACTCTGACTCAAAAACTCCTCATTCAACTCCTCAAGCTGTTTAGCTTGTAACCTCAGCCCCGCCAACGTGCCCTCAATAGTCTTCCTCTTTTTTACCTCTCCCTCTTTCTCTCCAGTGAAAAACACGTCATCGTCCTCTACACCACCCAACTCAAACACCTCATCTCTCGCATCCAACTCAGCATTGAAATTAGCCAACTTTTGCTGCAGAGTGGCTTTTTCAGCTTTGGCGGCTTCGAGTTCAGTGGATAAAGAAGAGATTTGGGATTGCAGTGCTGTGCGTGCGTGGAAAGTTTCGCTGCGGGAGAGTTCGAGAGCGGCTTCTAGGTGGGCGAGTTGGGAGGTTAGGGCTGAGTTTGAGTAGGTTGTTGTTGCACTGGGTGGGTTTTGGTCGTTGGGTGTGGAGGTTGAGGCAGGGACGTCGATGGTCAAGTCTCTTGACGTTGGAGGCTCGTTGTCATTGTCGAGGATTTGTGAGTCTAGATGTGTAAAGTCCATGTCGTAGGAGCCGTCGTCCGAGTCTGCGTCTGAGTTCGCGGACACAGAGATTTGTGTTGTATCCGCGTCTTCGAATTGAGGTTCCTGCTCGGCTTGTGTTTCCATCGGTGTGACAAATTCTTCGAAACGAGTTCCTTCCTCGAGAGCACCAGGTGTAGCTTCCGCTTGTAGATCCCGCTCTTCCACATCTTCAGGACCCGAAGCCTGGATGTTGATGATAGGACTTTGCGCCGCAGTATCTGCAGCCCTCAACCTTTGGACTTGCCTCTTCAACGACTCCAATTCTTCTCGCAAGGATCCGATAACATCGTCCCGCTCCTTCAGCGCGGCATAGTTTCCAGCACTCAACGTTTCAATCTCGTTGCGATGAGTTTTGAGGACCTCTTCTTGCTGGTGTACGAGCTCACGATGCCTGGTTTCAAACTCCAAGACACGAGCGTCGTAGTCAGCTCGAAGAGTTTGGAGTTTCTCCTTGGTGTCGAGAGGAGAGCTTGGCGTGGCAGGTGCACGTTCGTGCTGATCCTGCAACTCGTCGAGCTCCTGCATCAACTCAAACTTCTCATATGTGGTTGTTGCTAACTCATCCCTAAGCTCAGAGATCTGAACATTGATACCAGATTCGGGAGACTCGACCTCTTCGACGTCCTTGTTGCCGCCATCCTTGTTCATGACATCGATGGATCTGTGCAAATCCTCGAGCTCAGCTGTAGAATCTGCCAACGTACGCGCGAAATCAGCAGCCTCGGATTGTGCCTTCTCGAAGGCTGTACGATGCTGCTCAATCTCTGCATTCTTGGCTCTGAGCGTTTCCTCGTACTCTGCATGGACATATTGGATGTGTTGTTCCAACTCGGTTCCAGCACTCTGAGCACTCTGCAATGCGCTGATCTCGATCTGCGACTCTGCAAGAGATGCTTTGAGAACTTCTGCCTCATCGATTCTACTATTGAGCTGTTCTTGCAACCTCTCGGCCTCAACATAAGACTTTTGCAAGCGCTCGTTAGTCGCACCGAGCAGATCGCCCATCTCAGCATAGTCTGTCTTAGAACTCTCATACGTTTCGCGCAGGTCCTCGAACTCATTCTGCTTGCTTCTGATCTGGTATTCCAGTTGCGACAGCTGTTCTTCGAATTGCGTTTCCATGTCGCTCATGGCAGTACGTGCTTGTTGGAGGTTTGATGAGGCCAGATCTCCTCTTTCAACAGCTTCGCGAAGCTTGCGGATCTCTGAATCTCGGGTTCGAATGGCTTGCTCGTTCTCAGTTCTCAACTTCTTCATTTGACGCTCGAGATCAGACATGGCTGTGTTGTTTTCACGTAAGGATTGCAACTCAGCCAATGCTTCTCTGGATCCTGCTTGAGACTGCTCAAGAGAAGCCCAAAGATCGTTGATCTCTGCGTTTCTTCTCTGGAGAGCATCTTCACTCTCCATCCTTTCTCGCTGGATCTGAGCTAGCAGTTCTTCGACGCCAGATTTATCTTTTTGTAGACCGTCGAATGAAGCACGTGATTCATGAAGGGATTTTCGCGTGGTAGTAGCCTCAGTCTGGACGTTGGCGAGAGTATCACGCAAGATTGAAAGCTCATTGTCTTTCGATTCGATGATCTTCTCGGTGTCGGAGTCTTTTCCACGTGCCCATTCGAGAGCTTCTCGAGTTTCCGCGAGCTCAAGGTCTTTCGTCTCCGAGGCAGCATGAGCTTGACGGATTTGATTCTCAAGGGTTGAGACTGCCTGCTCATGAGCAGCGACCTTAGCTTCAACATCCTTGTTCAAGTCGTGCTTTGCACATTCGAGAGTCGAAATCTGCTCTTGTAGATAGTCTATCGAGGCTTGCAAGGTGTTCAGCTTAGTTTCATGCTCTTCGCTGGATTTCGTATTATCAGACGAAGCCATTTGAGCCTTCTCTAGAAGCCCGTTCAGCTCCGATAGTCGTTGATTTTTTTCGTCCAAGACGTTTTCATGGCCGATATGAGCTTGCTGCATCTGATCTTCGAGAGTTGAGACGGTTTGCTCAAGAGCCGCAGTTTTGTCCTCGAGAGTTTTGGTCAAGGCGATCTTTTCCGACTCTAGTGTCGCAATTTGTTGCTGCAGGTCATCTAGGGTTGCCGAAGAGTCATTTGCCTCGCGATCCTCACTTCCAGTGGTATTCGCTTGCTCCAGAGCAATGTTCTTCTCTTCAAGAGCTCTGGTCATGTCATCTTTGGCCTGCTCGAGACTTGCGACTTGAGCTTGGAATCTGCTCACCACGATTTGGAGATCCTTCATCTCACCCTCATGGCTTTGAATTGAACCCATCTCTCGAGCATCGTCCAAGCTGTGGCGTGTATCAGCCAAAGACTTCTCGATGTCAGTTGCCTTGGCCTCGGCTATGGCAAGGTTGCTGCGCATCTCGGTGAGTTCGTCCTCCTTAGTTCCGAGTGTGCTTTGAAGTTCAGATACAAGCTTCTGGTGCTGTTTCTGCAAGATAGCAACGTCCTCGTCGCCAGATTTCGATTGCCCGACCTCTTCAGAACTTGTACGGGCATCGGAAAGAGCCTTTTCGGCATTGGTGGCCTTGAGCTGAGCTTCTTCCAGGCTGGATTGCAACTCGGACAGCTGAACCTCTTTGGCCTTTAGAACATCCTCGTGTTCAGAGCGTACTCCCTGCAATTGCTCTTCGAGCTCAGTGATGCTCTGCTCCAGAACGAGAACCTCTTCATTCGTGAACGTCGTCTTCTGAGCCTGCTCAAGATTTGCACGTGCATCTGATAGAGCATTCTCGGCTTCCGCAGACGTTTTCTGGACTTCCTCGAGCTGGACTCTAAGCTCCGAGATCTCGGTATCTTTGGCTTTGAGGACATCCTGTTGCTCTGAACGCGCCAACTGGATTTGCTCTTCCGATTCAGAGATTCCCTGCTCGAGAGCGGCGATCTCATCAGCGAAAGACTTTTCGGCATCCGCTGATTCGGTCTGAGCCCTTTCGAGACTATCACGTACAGCCACAAGCTCATCTTCTGAAGCTTTGAGGGCGATCGCATGTTCAGAGCGCAACTTGACGATTTGCTCTTCAAGCTCGGAAACACTCTGCTTGAGCTCGTTCTCTTGGTCGAGTAGAGCGTTCGAAGCATCGCTCTTTGCCTGCTCAAGAGAGGTCTGAGATTGCTCAAGATTAGCTAACAACACGGAGAGCTCCTCGTCTTTGACCTTGAGAGCACTTTCACTATCAGAGCGCATCTCCTGTAGCTGTTCCTCCAGGTTGGTTATCGTCTGCTTAAGCGCAGTAGTCTGCTCGCTCAGGGTGCTTGTAGAGTCGTTCTTGGCCTGTTCAAGAGCTGCTTGAGTTCTCTCAAGATTGGTGCGCATATCGGTGAGTTCGTTATCCTTGGTCTCGAGTAGAGTGTGATTTTCGGATCGCAAGTTTTCGAGTTGGTTCTCAAGCTCAGACATTGTATGACGAAGTGTAGTAGTCTCATCGTTGAGAGCACTGGTAGACTCTTCTTTCGCTTGCTCCAGAGTATTTACTTGAGTCTGCAGACCAGAGATCACACCTTCCATGGCCTTGACTTCAGACTCGTGAGTATTCTTACTCTCTTTGACTTCCTGCGTCAGGGACTGGATCCTTGCTTGCAGTTCATCAATCGTGCCGGTGAGACTTTTGTGCTCTGCATCTTTCGCACTCGATGTTTCCTGCTCGCGCGATCTGAGTATCGCGACTTCTTCCTGAACAGAATTGAGAGTCTCTCGGACCTTATCGGTCTCAGCGTCAGAAGCTGCCTGAGCGTCCTTGAGGCTTTGCTGCAGTTCCGAGTTTCGGGCCTGCAAATCTTCGATAATGGCGGTGTGATTTTTAGATTCTTGCTCTCGCTCATTCATCAGTTGCTCCTTTGCCTTCTGGAATTCGGAAACCTCGGCCTGCAACTTTTCGACGAGACTGTTCAGATTGGAGGCATTGTTGACGTGCTCGCTCTCGGCATTTGCCCTCGCTTGATGAAGCTCCTCCATCTCTCTCTGAAGGTTCTCGAGAGATTTCGACTTATCGCTACCTTCACGTTGCGACCCTTCGAACTCGCGCTTCAGACTTTCCAGAAGACTGCTTGACGCCCCCGCTTCTTCCGATCGCTGCTTCGCTTCTTGCTCGTGAAGCAATTGCAAGGTCTCCAGTTGGCTGTGTAGATCTTCCAGTAAACGCTCGCTTTCGGCAGTCTTTTCTTGAGCTCGAGCAATTTCGGAAGCATATTGTCGCTTGGCTTCTTCGGCTTCTTGTCGTAATTGTATCAAAGTATCCTCGGCGCTCTTTAGGGCTTCACTCTTCTCGGTCTTGTCCTTTGCGTGTTCCTCACGAAGAGATTCTAGCTCTTGTTGAAGAGTGTCACTGGCTCGCTTGGTGTCGGCAGCAGCAAGTTTGACATTCTCTCTCTCCTCTTCGTGGGCTTGACGGAGGGACGACAATTCTTCTTGTAGCTTGTTGATGAGTTCGCTGGCCTGGGTACTTTCTGCGAGCAGTCGTTCTTTGTCCTGTGTCGCTGTCTTTCGCAACTCGGCGAGCTCTGTTTCAAGCTTCTTACGCACACTCTGAATCTCCTTGCGCTCCTTCTCCTGCTTCACGGCATCCAGATCCAGCTGTTCTTGGACATGGTCAATCTCAGATTCCAGATCCTTGATGACTTGAACCAATTGCTCACTGTCTTGTTCCTTGTTCTGAATGCTTTCCCGCAACTTCATCTCTTGTTCCGATGCAGCAGACTTGCTTTCTTCTAGGGCAGCTTGGACAGATGCGATCTTGTCCTCCACACCAGCAAGCCTGGATGATGCCTTCTTCTGCGCGTCGAGTTCAGCACGGAGTTCGGAAAGTTGAGTTTCATGTTCGGATTTCAGATGATCGATGTCGTTAACGGAAAATTCAGATACCTTGGTTGCAAGCTCCGATCGCAGGGCATCCAGCTCCTTAGCATGGGTCTCCTTGAGTTTGACTGTCGACGCTGCCCGCTTTTTCTGCTTTTGCAACTGTGCCCTTAGCTCGGAAAGTTCGTCTTCATGCTCTGCCTTCAGCTTGTCGATCTCAGAGGTGTCCTTGGATTTTGCATCTGTTTCTGATCGTAGAGTCTCGAGTTCGTTTTGTACAGAGGCAGCGCGCTCGCGGTACTCGTCCAATTTCGTCTTGAGTTCGGTCGTCTCGACTTCGTGAGCTGCTTTGAGAAGATCGGCCGCTGAAGCATCGTTGGTGAGGGTATCTATCTGCGATTGTAGTTTGCTAAGATCTTCTGATCGCTTCACGTTCAGCTCTTCGTTGGTGTCAGCTCTTTGTTTCTGGTCCTCAAGTTGAGATTTGAGGTTGGCAATTTCCGCATCGTGTGTTTCTTTCAGCTTGCTGACTGTCGCTGTGTCTTCGATTTGGTCGTCCAGCTCGGATCGCAATTGGTCAAGCGCTCTAGCATGATTGGCTTTCAACTTGTCGATGGATGCGGCACGTTTTCGTTGCGCTTCGAGCTGTGACTTGAGCTCCTTGAGTTCGTCGGTGTGGTCGTTACGAAGACTTTCCGCAATCGAAGCATGTTCGGTCTTCAAGTCTTGTAGCTCTTTGGCGTGTGTATTCTTCAGATCCTTCAACAAGGTCAAAGTCTTCCTCAGCTCTTTTGATTCGGCCTCGAGCTTAGCGTGTGCAGCTGCAAGGGTTTTCGCATGCTCAGTCTTCATCGAGTCCATCTGATCAAGTTCGGCTCTCAAGTTGCGCATCTCGGTAGCATGTTCTTCCTCGGTAGCGCGTCTTTGTCTCTCGTAATCGCCTCTGATACCCTGTACTTCTTCCAAATGCGAGGCTTCCATCTCTTCCATTTCTGCCACGGTAAAAGTGCCTGCCCAGGTATCCGGCTTGACAGGACTTTTGGGACGTTGTAGCCTTTCAACTTCAGCCTTGAGCTCTGTAATTTCCTGTTTCATGGCCTCTCTGACGTTGGCTTCGCGAAGTAAGTCACCCATAATACGCATATCTCTCAGCTTTTGTTCCTGGGTTTCGGGAGCGGTCGAGGGGCGGCCGACGGTCGCGGATTGTGAGCGTGCATGGCTTTTTTGCTTGATTTGATCGGTATCTGCATCCGAGACGGCGGAGAATTTGCGCAACTTGGGTGGTGATTTGAACATGGGTCCTAGAGGAGAGGGCGGTCGATCGGACGACGACTTCAAATCGCTAGTATTGATTAGCTTGTGCTGGCTGTTGTAGATTGGATCAAGAATGAACATACCCCGAGAGTTTGACGGGACTGGATAATGTGGGTTTCTCTGTCTTTCCTAGTGACGATCTCACCGCCAATTTCCTCGGAGTAGTCACGGGGGCTTTTGGCGTGGGCGTGGATACTTTAGGGGCAGTTGCTGGCGCCTTGGGAGTAGGCTGATTCGGAGTAGCAGCCAGTCTTGGTGTACGATTCATGGTAGAGGGAGTAGTCGCAGCAGCGACACGAGGAGTAGAGTTCAGAGGGGCTCTCGGGGCGGTCCTGCTGGCAGTTGTAGGGGTTCGTGTGGCAGCAGACGATGCAGTGCTCAGTCTCGAGGAAGGCCTTGTGGTCGGGACAACATTCATAGATGACATGCGCCTCGATACACCATTGAGAGTCGGTCTCTTATTCTCTTCGACACTGGCTAGGCGCAAGGGCTGTCGGGCTGTTGTTGCTGCATTGCTACTCGTTGCAGACCTGACAGAGGCACTGCTTCCTGGTCGAGCTGCTGTTGATAGTGTGGGTCCTCTAGCTGACGAGCTACCCAACCTCGCAAGAGGGGGACGCGTCTTGTCGGCGCTCCCTCCCGCTGGAGTGCGGCCAGACATGGCGATAGTCCTGTGATTTCTCGGACTTCGGGCGTGTTGCTAAGGTGCTTCTCAGCACTCCGGACTGAGCATGGTCCTGTTAGAGATGTGCGACAATGGTGAGAAGAAAAGGAGAAGTTTGAACTACCAGGCTTCAGCTGCTAACCGCGGCAAGACCATGCACAGTGACGGTGCTTAACCAGGAAGTCTGAAACTCTGTTTACTCCAAAGCCTCATGGCACTTGCATGATCACCAGGAAATCAGGGTTCAACAGCCCGACCCGCCCTTGCCATCCCGCCGGCCAACTTCCAACCGGCAACTCTCGTCGGACTTTCTTCCTTCTTTACAATACCTTGATTTCAATCGTTAATGTTGAACATGTAGTTTGTTATATATGTGTGTAGAATAATCAGCTCTTTATTCTAACTAGCTATAGCTTTGGTAGGTAGTTGTTGGCTACCGACTGTATAGTCAGCTCAAATCACGGTGGCTGGCCTTAACCTCTCGCAAAATATGAGTAGCTTTCTCCTCTTGCTGTCCACCACCCACCGTCGACTGACCAAAATGCACACATTTATCTCCTTTCTGGATCTTACCGTCGTTTGCGCAGTCGCTTCGTCGGCTGATATGCTCACCGCTTTCACGATACCATCACTTTTGTCGAAACCTGATCTAGCACTCCAGGCCCTTGCTTCAGAATCGGTCTTTGATTCCGTCGATGGAAACACAACAAAAGAGGATTTCGACACCGAGGCACAAGTGACAAGCTCAGCAAATACGAAAAATAATCCGTATGAACTGGACGAACAACCCGAATATTGTCCCAACATACACGGCACTCTTATGTGTGAGGATTGCGGCGGACACACCTACTTCTTTTATGAGGAACATGAATACTATGACGCGAGATGCAAGGGCGTACGTTCTTCCTCTGCGGATCGAACACCTCAAATCATTGATAAGCTTAGGTTGGAGACGACGAACACTTGAAAGATTGTTGCTGTCTTGAGGAAGAAGAAACCGAATGGGATTCCATCGGTTGCAAACGCTTGGGCGATGATCCCGATGCGTTCCACAGAGAAGCGGCAGAAGCTTTTGCACGGCTACCGAATCTTACCTCTGATTCTTTTGCTGATACGGGTAACCATGACAGTGTGTATCAGCCAGAGTTCGAAGAAGAATTAGAGGCCTACATAGCTGAGATACTTGCGAGGGCAGAGTAGCCCACTGCTGATGCTACATAACCCATTTTGAAGATTGACCAAGCACATACGGCCACAGTCAGCTGAAAACTGGGCATCCCGTCCGCTCTGCCATACATAAGCAGTTGAACGGCAGATTAGTACTACGGTGGGTGA
>SWBJ01000657.1:0-12609 GCA_024195555.1 Aureobasidium sp. EXF-12298
TTAATATTTTGATAGATGTTCGATTCATCTTAAGGGCTCAAACGTTAACCCGTTACTTTTTATCTTATTGGTAGATATCTAGATCTATTTAATGCAAGGAAAAATATATATATTTTTTTTTCACAAGATCTTAGTTAAATGATTTTTTACTTTCGTCTTAAGGCTTCTAAAAAAAAGCTGCGAGTTAAGCCTATAGGTAAATAAGAGATTTAATTAAGTCTATACGACGTGTTTTATAAGTCGTTTCTTTTTTTTTTTCTAGAGATTTCACCTGCAAAGCGCTAAAAATAAAACGGGTTCGGTTTTCGAACGATTCTCGATCGCATTGCGTAAAAAAGATCTCTAATAAAATATATTAATATATAAATAAAAATAAACACAAAGTAATGGATAATATATAAAAGTTTTTAACCCACCGCATAAATAAAGTCTTTACAAATAAATACTTTATTAAATCGGAGCTCTCTCCTGGTTAGAAAAAAAGCATATATGTCATTAACCTAAGAATTTAAATAAGAAAATTAAAAGCTGCGATTAGCGTTAAAACTCTTTAATATTTGCTTATTTAACTTAGATATTTTAGATTTAATCTATGTTGTATTTACCCACATTAATTTCTGTGATTGAAGTTGTATTGGTAGTCGTACCTGCCTTATTAACTGTAGCTTTTGTTACAGTAGCTGAAAGAAAAACCATGGCAAGTATGCAAAGAAGACTGGGGCCTAATATCGTAGGATACTATGGTCTTTTACAGGCATTTGCAGATGCTCTTAAATTACTTTTAAAAGAGTATGTATCGCCTACACAGGCTAATATTGTTTTATTTTTCCTAGGTCCTATAATAACTTTAATTTTCGCACTTTTAGGTTACGCTGTTATACCTTGGTCTGTCGTATTAAGGAGACGACATTTGTGGGGTTCAATAGTCAAATTCCGGGGACACCCTAAAGCTTATATTACCAAGCTCTAGCTGAAAAGCTATTAGTGGCTGAGCTAATCACTCAGGTAGGGTAACAATATATAAGATAATCGAAAGAGCAATGGGTTATCGCGGATCTAAGTCAGATATATTTAAAATTATTTCTGTAAAAGAGCAAAGAGTATACGGCTGTTGATGCATTTTTCTCTAGAGATTAATGCATTTAAGATGTATTCTAATGGATTTCGAAAGAAATTATCTAGTCAAAACCTTTTCTAAACAATTAATTATACCCGCACCCAGCCAAAAGTGGCCTGCAGAAATAAAGTCTTCCACTTTGTGGATGACTTTATTAATGCATTAATAAAATATCTATTTTTAAAGGAAACGCCAACGCTCAAAAGGGAATAAATAATTAATTGCATGATAAATTTGATTAATAGTACGGACCTGGATTAGCAGTATGAGATTTTAACTTAGGTATACTTTATATGTTGGCAGTTTCTTCTCTTGCTACATATGGTATCCTGTTAGCAGGTTGATCTGCAAATTCTAAATATGCTTTCTTAGGTTCTCTAAGAAGTACAGCACAATTAATAAGTTATGAATTAATATTAAGTTCTGCTATTTTATTAGTAATTTTACTAACTGGAAGTTTAAATTTAACTGTTAATATAGAAGCTCAAAGAGCTATATGATTTGTAATACCTCTTTTCCCAGTGTTCATTATATTTTTCATAGGTTCTGTAGCAGAAACAAACAGAGCTCCGTTTGATCTTGCTGAGGCTGAATCTGAATTAGTTAGTGGGTTTATGACCGAACACTCTGCAGTTATATTTGTATTCTTCTTCTTAGCAGAGTATGCTAGTATAGTGCTTATATGTACATTAACAAGTATTCTATTCCTTGGAGGTTATCTTTTCAATGTTATACCTTTAATTTATCTTTTACAAGAAATTGACTATACTTTTATAGAAAATCCGGAAAGTTTAGAATTTTTATTTAGTCCTTTAGTAGAAGGGTTATTATATGGTTTAAGCTTAGGATTAAAATCATGTATTATGATATTTACATTTATTTGAGTAAGAGCATCTTTCCCTCGTATACGTTATGATCAATTAATGACTTTCTGTTGAACAATTCTATTACCTATAGTTATTGCATTTATTGTATTAGTTCCTTGTATTTTATACAGTTTTGAAATTATCCCTAGTAATATTTCTTTATTCTAGTTTCTCTCACTGTAAAAATAAATACCCTTAAAAAAAAATAAAAAAATATAAAATAGTAAAAGGCTTCCTTTATTAATTAATTAGATCTTTTCTTTATCAAAAAGAATGAAAAACGTAACTTATTAGATTTAATAATTCTTATTCTTGTTGCTACATTAGTAGTATGTGTTTACATTTACTTAGCAGATCTTTTTCAGGTGCATTACTGTATGGACCAGGTCCAAGAAAATATAGAACTCATAAAAGACCACATAGCTAAAGTACAGAATTAAATTAAACTTTGCGAGCATGACCTTAATAGCGGAGTCTTATCAAAAGGGATTTTCTAAAATTAGCCAAGATAAGGCGGATTTAGTGAATGAAAGGCAAAATTTAATTAAAAACTTGGCCAAATACCGGGTTTTAGCTAATTCTTATATTAAAGCTGAAGTTGTAATAGTAACAAATATTAATCTTAATTAAAAAAAGAAAAAGAAATAATATAACTCTTTGTAAGATGAATTTTATTTTTAAAAACTAAATGTAAAGATATTAAAAGCAATTATCAAAAATATAGCTATGTAAATAAATCCTCCTAATAGATGTAAAGTAGCGTAAGCAAATTAACTATATTTAGGTATTATGATTAGTTATAACATGATTTAAGATTAAAAATTTAGACGAGATAAAATTTAGAACACTAAATAAAATTAACTATTTAGAATTTAAAAGAAAAACCGATTACTATTGCTAGACTAAAGTAAACTAGATGAAGAGTTATTTTTTTATATTATTTTTTTTTTTTTAGAGAATATAGTGATATTATAATAATTAGAAATCATAAGCATATATTAAAGTAGAAACACTAAAGTTTAAACCATCTAATATAGGGGCAGGGTATATACCTAATACTACTGTAAACACAACTAATGTTAATAAAATAGTGAATTCTCTTTTATTAACATCAGATATACTATTCAAGAAGTATTTAGATAAAGATCCTCCAAACACTATACGGTTAAACATAAACATAGTGTAGGCAGCGGAAAATACTATTGAAGAACTCGCTAATGCACCTAATATAGGCATTCTTTCAAATCCTCCGTATAAACACATAAATTCACCTATGAAATTTAGAGTTAAAGGAGTACCAGCATTACCTAAACATAAAATAAAGAATAGTACGGAGAATAAAGGCATTATCTGAGCTATACCTCTGTAGTAAGTAATTAACCTAGTATGAGATCTGTCATACAGAACACCACCCACACAAATGAAAAGACCGGATGACACGAAACCATGCCCTAGACCTAAAGCTATAGCACCTTCAATACCCTGAATAGAGTTACTAAATGATCCCATTAAGTAAACCGCTGCGTGAGCTACAGAACTATATGCAATTAATTCTTTAACGTCTATAGTTCTTAGGGTACTAAAGCTAGCATAAATAATAGTTATTACACATATAACGTATATAAGAGGTGTGAAATACATTGAGGCTTTAGGTAGTAAAGGTAATATTAACCTGAATATACCATAAAGACTTAATTTCAACACTACTCCCGCTAATATAATACTTCCAGATAGTGGAGACTCAACGTGAGCTTTTAATAATCAAGTATTTAAGAAATAGATCGGTGTTTTAACAGCAAAAGCTATAAATATACCAACAAATATAAATAACTGAGTATAATAGTTAAAATTTGTTTTATACAATGCATCAAAATCAGTAGTTCCCATGATAGATGACATTGCAAGAATAGATAATAATAAAAATAATGATCCAAAAAGTGTGTATAAAAATAGGTAGAAACTAGCTCTAACTTTATTACTTGAACCAAATAATCCTATTAATATGAATAAAGGGGGTAATATACTTTCAAAAAAGATATAGAAAAGTAATACATCTAATACTAAGAAAACTGCTAATAATAATGTTTCTAATAATAAAATAATTATTACAAATGATCTTACATTTTCTGAGATTGAATTTCAATTAGATAACAGTGCAATAGGCATTAGTATAGTAGTTAAAATTACAAAGTATATAGATATACCATCCACACCTAGATAGAAATCAAAACTACTTACTTTATGATATTCTTGAACAAATTGAAAATTATTACTACTAAAATTAAATAAGATAAATACAATTAATGAAACAAACAAATTAACTATAGATGTAACTAAACCAGTTAGTTTAATTTGTTTTATATTCGAAGATGAATTGTCATGGTACATTGTTGTAGTTATTAAAAATAAACCTGCTATAGGTATTAACAATAAAAGCATAAGTAACATAAGATATAAATAAATATATATAAAAAATTTTCCTGTTTCACTGACCACCCATTAAAAATTTATAAAAATTTTCAACCTTTTAGTAGTCATTAATTTTGTACTCTTGGTACAAAGTTTTACCCCATAAAATAAATAATTTATCCAAAGGATAAATTATTTATTAATGCCCACTATGGTGGGGTGGGCTGGGCTGCGTAGTCGGACTAAATAAAAAAATCTTCTAGAAAGTCGTAGATTTTAAGTACACCATACACATGTGTATGGTGAAATAAATTCTCACCCGAGACTTGAACTTGGACAAAGATATTAGGAATATCTCGTTCTACCATTAAACTAGTGAGAGTCTAATTATTTATCTTATAAATTAAAATTTAATTTTTTGAGTTCTATAATAAAAAAGAACCTGAAAATTAATCCCACAAAATAAAGGCTAGACTATAATTAATTATTATAAAGTAAATTCGCTATTTTTTTTTTTTATTATTTTTGTGCTTTATCTTGTGTAGCTAATTCAATTAAACTGTTTTCTAATAGACTTACTAATGGCACTATAATTAAGAAGTGTGAAAAGTAAAGTACAGTAGAAATTTGTCCAAATTCTATGAATGGTGTTTCAACGTGTTTTGCACCTAATTGCATTAAGATTAAGAAGTTAGCTATAAATATAAAGAAGGCTATTTTACTTAACGGTCTGAATTGTATACCTCTACTTCTACTTAAATCAGTGAAAGGCATAGCTAATAATATTAAGATAGCTGAGAACATAGCTATAACACCTAATAATTTGTTAGGTATAGATCTTAATATAGCATAGAATGGTAAAAGGTATCATTCCGGAACTATAGCAGGTGGAGTTTGCATAGGGTTAGCCATAATATAGTTATCACTATCACCTAATACATTAGGCATAAAGAAAACAAAGATTGATAATACTATAATAAATAAGAAAATAGTAATTAAATCTTTAAATATGAAATATGGAGCAAAAGGTAATCTATCGTAGTTACCTGATACACCTAACGGGTTACCTGAACCAGCACTATCGTGTAGTGCGATTAAGTGCATTAAGGCTAATGCAGCTAATACGAAAGGTAATACGAAATGTAATGCAAAGAATCTGTTTAAAGTTGCATTGTTAACAGAGAAACCTCCTCATATAAATTCAACTATATCTTGACCTACTCAAGGTATAGCACTCATAAGGTTAGTAATAACTGTAGCACCTCATAATGACATTTGTCCGTAAGGTAAAACATAACCTAAGAAGGCTGTAGCCATCATTAATATAAATATTACAGTTCCAATTGTTCAAACTAATGTTCTTGGTGCTCTGTATGATCCATAGTATAAACCTCTTCCAATGTGTAAGTAAACTATAAAGAAGAAAGCTGAAGCTGTGTTTGAGTGTAAGTAACGAATTAATCATCCATTATTTACATCACGCATTATATGCTCAACTGAATTAAATGCTTCTAATACACTAGGGTTGTAATGCATTGCTAAAGTAACACCTGTAACGATTTGTATCACTAAACAAAATCCTAATAATGAACCAAAGTTTCAAAGGTAACTTAAATTTGATGGTTGCGGTGAATCAACTAAATATCCATTAGCTAAACTAATAAGAGGGTGACTTTTTAATAATCTCATTTTAATATGTATAATTTGTATATCTTAAGTTTATCTAACAATCAGTTATATCCATAAAGGACAATTTGCGGAGTTTAACGGTAAATCTAAATAAATTAACTTACCACTCTCTGGGGGGTTTAATATTTTATTATTAATTGACCTAAAAAAAAATTACTTTATAGCATTTAAATTTGTGAATGCAATCACATTACTATAGTACATTAGGTAGAAAATAAACCATCTAATTCGAAAATCTTCGTGCAAAAGTCGAAGAGTTAAAAATTATTATACATAATATATTATAAAGTTCATCTCATAAATAAAACGATCTGTTTAAAGTTGCATTGTTAAATATTAACTGAGATTATTAGTCATCAAAGGGGATAATATCCATAGGCTGCGACTCTTGAATGTTTACTACGTAATCAATAGGAGTTTCAGTCTTCTTGTTTTTTAAATCAATTATTTCATCTCTAATGTAATTTATAAAGCATAATAATCAATTTTATATTAATTAATTTTTTTTATTTATAAATGCTGTTAAGCAACGTATAATAATAAAAATGCCATCATAAGTGAAAATAGACCTACGGCCTCTGCAAGGGCGAAACCTAAGATAGCGTATGAAAATAGTTGACCTCTTAATGAAGGGTTTCTTGCTACACCTAATATTAATGCACCAAATACAACACCAATTCCTACACCTGCACCTATTAAACCTGCGGTTGCTAAACCTGAACCAATAATTTTTGCTGCTTGTATCATATTAATAATATATTTAAATCTAATTAATAAAGGAAACCTTATACTATTTTATAATTTTTTTTTAATACATAGCTCACATTAAAAAAATATATTTTTTTTTAAGCGGTCTTTGTTTCGTCTCTCGGTTAAACAGACGGTATAAAAAACAAATATATCTAGTGTATTTATCTTAATAATATACAAAGATCCCCCAAAAATGGGGGAATTATCTTTATGTGTATAAGGGATACGGAGGAATTGAACCCCAAATTTTCGATCTGCAATCAAAACGTAAAACCATTTACTCATATCCCTAAAATAATTATAATGGGTAATCATTAAATTTAAATTAGTTTGGGGGGCCAACCGTAAGGCTGGACCCAAACCTGCGGCTCCCCTGGAGCAACAGGAGGTTGACGCCATTATTATTTTTATGCAAAAAAAAATAATTACCCTCTGACCACTAGGAGCCTTCGTCCTTTACCCTTTAACGCTACACGCTCTTTCTAAGCAGAATTTTTTTTAAGTATAGTGCTTAAAAATAATAAGAATCACTTCGACATAAGGTCGAAAGGAGGAAAGGCTAAAAAATTTTTTTTAAATGGACGAAGGACTAGCCCCCCCCCCGCCCCCTGAAGGGGGTTAATAAATTATTTATTTTAGGGCCAGGGAATAAAAAAACCGACTACTCGGTTTTTATTTACTAGGTTTTTATAATTTCTAAAATGTAGGCGAAAAAGTTTTCTTAGGTTTTTCCTGGTTAATAATAACAAAAAACCCCGAGTTGAGAAAAGCGAATACTGGGTTGAAAAGAAAACTAAGATAAAGAATTTTACCGGTTAAAAAAATTATTTTTTTAATGCGAGCTTTATTATTAAAAAGAATATATTCTTTTTTCTAGCTCCTCCTTTATAAAAAAAAATAAGGGGAGCTAGCCCCCCCGAGGGAGAAGAGGGTGAGAATCCTGCTTAGAAGGGTTTTTTATTTTTTTATAGTGATAACTATAGCTCCTACCATCGCCAGTAAAAGAATTATAGATGTGATAATAAGTCACATTGGATAACTAGTGTAAAGAATATTACCTATAGTAGTAATGTGAGATGTCTCGGCTAAATTTCCCTCTCACATTTGAGAACTTACAAATAAGATTTCCTCACTATCTTTAGAAAAATTTTGAGCAAAAATTTCTTTTAAATAATTTCTAAAATTATTAACATCAAAAAAATTAGAAAAGTTTATAGATTGGATATTATTGTTGAAAGAATCTCCTTTTAAAGGTAATATATCATAAACTGTTGAATTGAAAAAAATACCTATTATAATTGCGAGTGGTATACTATTACTAGTATCAGTTACAAGTTCAGAAATTCTAACGTTTATTAACATTAATATAAACAGGAATAATATGGATACAGCTCCTACATAAACAAGTAAATAAGATAAACCTATAAAATTTATACCTAACATCATTAAGTAAGCTGAGATGCTTAGGAACAGACCAATTAAAAATAATACAGAAACGATAGGATTTTTACTAATAATAACAAAAATTCCACATAGTATTGCAACAAAAGAAATATAGATTAGAAAATTATACTTAAATCCATTAGTAAAAGTTTCATTTAAAAGATGTAGATTAAACATATTTAGTACTAGATAATAAATTCTCACCGGAGATAAGTTTAACGAAAAAATTTCGTATTCTTTAAATTAATCCAACAAATACAAATTTGAGAGGGTATTTGTTATCTAAACACAAAAATAAATAGGGAACGCGATTATTGTAACCGCGAACCGGGTAAACGCGTACAAGAGTCGAACCTGTATATCTGTGTCCGTAGCACAACACTTTAACCATTAAGTTAACGCGCCTATATTCCTATCCAAGACTCGAACTTGGACCCAGATATTAGAAGTATCCTGCTCTACCATTAAGCTAATAAGAGTTTTATTTTCAGACTTCCTCCGGTTAATTATCCATCCACCTTGCGCTTTGTAGTAGGAAACTCACGCTTAATTAAAAAAAGTCTTTTTTTAATCGTGGGGGAAGGGGGAGTATGTTTTATTTTTAGACATTTACACTCCAACAAAGCAGGTTCAATCCTCTTTGTGGCTAAGCTTTTATATAACCTCTGGTATATAATAAAAAAAACTAGGGAACTATCGGTTTAAACATTTTCTTTTTATTGCTTAGGGGATCATCATATATTAAGCTATTATTTGAAACATTATTAAATTTTTTAGGTTGGTGAGTTCCTCCTGCATTTAAAAAAAGATATATTAAGCGCTCTTTTGTTCCCTCCCACACTTCGACCAAAGGTCGAAGTGAGGGTCGGTGAGTTCCTCCTGCATAAAAAAAAATTTTTTTAAACCGCACCGCGCTGCGCACCTAAAAAAAAGATATATATTTTTTTGAAGGGTTCCCTAAACGTGAGATTCCTCCTGCGAATCGCATCTAATTGTTAGGTATCGGAGCGTATCCGGGATTTAAATTTAATAGTGTTTAATATTATACTATACATAAGCCAGAGGAGAAATTCGAATTCTCATTCTTAATGCATGAAATTAACGTTCTAACCAGTTGAACTACTCGGGCGTTTTATTTAAATTATTTACTTTATGATGGGTCGCTCCGATTAAATAAAGTCTGCGCATTAAAAATTTTTATTTTTTTAAAGCGAGACAAAGTCGAAGACTTTATTAATCCTTCGCAGGAGGAACTCTAGCTTTAAAAAATCTCGGTGTTTTTATCCGCTTTCGCGGGGAGATTTTTTGGTTAGCGCGGGGTGTGAAAAAAAAACCCGCGAAAAGAAAGCTTTACTTAATGCAAGTAAAGAAAAAACCCTGTAAAATATGTAATAATTATTAATTTATAATTTATGGGGTGGATACCCCGAGTTGAACAGGGAACTTGCTGTGCCACATACAGGTGTTCTACCTATTGAACTATATCCACCTATATATTGTTATATAAATAATCCATATTTATATTATGCGTTATTACGCTGTATAAAAATTATAAGGAAGCTTATATTTAAGGGTTACGCAAGAGCAGATTACTTAAGTAAGAATAGCATTTTCTATTATTGCTTTCTTATTTTTTAAGGCAACGCCATACGGAGATAGAGTAAACTCTTGATTAATCCATCATTTATTAATCGCTCCATTATTATTTTTTTGTAAAAAAAATAATTAGGGAGCGATGGTTAAAAAAGATCTCCCAAGTTTTTTATGGCTGGTGAGTTCCTCCTGGGTAAGAAAAAATATATAACAATTAATCTTTACCCTATTAAGTAAATAAAAATCTAAATCTAATATTATGTTGGAGTGATTCGAACACTCAATAGTAAATACCAAAAATTTATGACTTACCGATTAGTCCACAACATATAGCTTTTTTTAACCCGGAGCGATCGGTTTAAAAAAATATGTTTTTTTTAATCCGCTACATTTATGTGATAATGCGCATAATTATTTAATAAAACCGCTTTGCAGGAGGAATCTAGTCTTCGCCTTACCAAGGCGAAAGACAAGTCTTTCTTTCGGCTAGGAAATATAATTTTATTATTATATTTTCAGGTAAAAATTTATTTTTTTGCTAGCTTTCGCTTGCTAAAGCGAAAAGCAAGCTTTTCTTATAAGGTGCCCTTCGCGTAAAAAAAGATCTTGGTTTTTCCTTCATAATGGCTACGAGCTAGAAAAAAAAAATAAATTTATTTTTTTTAATGTTCCCTCCCTTCGACCTCTGGTCGAAGGAAAAAAAAAATGAAAAATAATACGACCGCGCAAAGGGATTATTTTTCTTTCGCGCTAAAATAAATGATTGATTAATCAATCATTTATTAATGCTTCGCGCTAGTAAATTATATTTTATTATTACATATCCAGGCAATAAAAGAATTTTTTTTCTAGTTATTCCAGAAAAAGTCAGAAAATTTTTACATATTAAGGTAAATCCGACTTGAACGGATAAAATTTAAAAATCAAATAGTCCTAAGCTATTCCTGTCTACCAATTCCAGCATTACCTTTTATTCCACTATTACATATCTGGTTTTAATTATTTTTTTCCGGTAAAAATTATTAATTTGCCCAAGATAAGATTCGAACTTATAACCTAAGCATCTTCAGAGCTCCGCTCGGCCAATTGAGCTTCTCGGGCGTTTTATCTTTTTTTTTTCGCTATACAGAAAAAATAATCTAAAGGGGCGCTAGGTTGAAATAAAGTCATCCACACTCCCCATTAAAAAAATAAATTTATTTTTTTGTGCGTGGAAGACTTTATTAATCCTAATCGTAAAAAGACCCTTTAAATAAATAAAACTAATACGTTACTAATGTAATTTAATTATATAATATAAATACCTTAATACCTATTCCAACCTTACAATTTTATATATTAAATGAATTAAGATATGTATTGAATGTTTAAACTTAGCGTGTTTGATTAAATATAGTAAACGACAAAGTCGAAAACTTTATTAAGGCTCCGGGGTTAAATAATAGCTTAAAAAATTTTTTTTTTAGAGTTCCTCCTGCGAAGCGCACCTTACAAAAAAAGCTTGTCTTAGTCTTGGCCAGAGAAAGGCTATATTCCTCCTGCAAATAGCAGGCTGTAGCCTTGTTCTATAGGGTTGTATCAGATATTTTTACCTTTATTTTTTTTTTACATAGCTGTTTAATAAAGTTATTACACAATCTAGTAATAACCTTATTAATTTTTCTCATATTTCTAGGGTTAATAAGCAAAAGTAATTAGTTAGCGTTTTTTCATTTCCTTTTTTGATTTTTTTTAATTATTGTTCTTGTAATCATGATAAGAATTTCTCTAATGATACTGACTCTATTACGATAGGCATAGAACTATGTAAGATTCCACATATTTCACTACATTGTCCATAGAATAATCCTTCTCTGTTAATAAGAACAGACACTTGATTTAATCTTCCAGGGTAAGCATCACATTTAATACCTAAAGCAGGACATGCATATGAATGGATAACATCTCCAGATGTTATAATAAATCTAACGTGAGTTAATTCAGGTAATATAACTCTATTATCAACTTCTAACATTCTTAAAGCTCCATCTTCTAAATCCGACTCTGGGACTAAGTAGGAATCAAATTCTAATTCTTCTTCATCTTCATTTAAGAAATCAGGGTATTGGTAACTTCAGTATCATTGGTGACCTTCTACAAATACTGTTAATGATGGGTCAGTTACTTCATCCATTAAGTATAATAGTTTAAAACTAGGGAAAGCAATAAAAATTAAAATAAGAGCAGGAGTTATAGTTCAAATTAATTCTATTAATGTTCCGTGGTTAAGATATTTGTTACTAATAGGTGATTTGCTCGCAACATAATTTCTAATAATAGAAACTAATATTCAACCTACACCAAATAGTACAATAACTAAGTAAAACATAATGTTGTCATGTAATTCTACAAGTGCTTCCATTTGAGGACTAGCACTATCTTGGAAATAAACACCTCATGCTCTAGGTGCATCGCAAATTGAAAAAAAGTTTGATAATAAAAATGTATTCATAATATATAATATAAAAATAGTTTAATCTCTATATATTTTACAGCAAAAGGAAAATTAAATTGTATTTATAGCTATACATTGCGGCTATAAATAAGTAAAACATTAAGATCTGCGCATTAAAAAAAAAGACATTTTTTTTCCAGGAGGAAACCCCTTGCATTAAATAGATCTAGATATCTACCAATAAGATAAAAAGTAACGGGTTAACGTTTGAGCCCTTAAGATGAATCGAACATCTATCAAAATATTAA
>SWBJ01000658.1:0-12127 GCA_024195555.1 Aureobasidium sp. EXF-12298
GATAGGGACAAAGAAGGAAGAACCAATAGGAGACGGCTTATAGGTTTGTCGTAGAGCCAAGTAGCCTGATCAATTGAATCAATCAATCAATCAATCAATAATGGGTAGGACTCCACCAGTCACTGAGATACACTCCGATCTGGAAGTAGCTTGTCTTCTCAGCAAGGCTTGGGTGGGTTTGCTTCAGATAGTTTGCGATGCTGGCTTTTCCGTCGAAGTGTAAGTTCCAGAGGATCTCGCCTTTACTCCAACGCTTGCTGTCACTGAGAGTGGATAAAACGAATCTGTCCAGAGTCGATACGTGCTTGGAAACGGCATCGACGATATTTTTGCCTTGCTGTACTTCGCGTTCAAAAGCAATCTCGTTGACCTGCTTTCCACTCCTTTCGGCTTCGGCTATCACGTCAGGGTTGGTCACAAACTGCCTGTATTGAGTGAACGGTCATTAGCTCTTGCTATATTCCGAAGTAAGTTCTCGCATTCCATACCAGAAATCAGTCGTGCCGAAAACGACATCAGCCCCAGTGAAAGCTTTTTCCAGGGATTTCACATCGTCGTAATCGCCAGCTACAAGTTCGATACCCGCCTGGCATAGGGAAGCGTTGGAAGGTTTGTCCGGATAGCGAGTGATGCCTCGTACACGCCAGTCAGGGCTTTGGGCGAACAGGCGCGCGACTGAACCTCCTTGGACACCAGTGGCGCCTGTAACGACAATGAGTTTTGGAGACATTGGGCCAAGTGGAAAAATCCAAGCTGAGTGAGAAAGTGATTCTTGCTAGTGGATGTGTGACGTTATATATACACCTGCCTGGAGGGTTTGGTTCGCAGCTCTCGATGGCAGACAACCGTGCGACATTCTCGAACACAACGGACCCGGATGTTAAAGCTGCCGGAATGTGTAGATTGTTGTATCTGTAAGTTGTCCCTATGCAGTGACTGCTATCAGGGTGACAATCGTCGCTCTAAGCTTGTCAAGACTGTGCTGTACCGGATCGAATGTCGCATCGTTCTACATTAGTTAGCAAGTGTTTAGCCAAGACAACATAAGGGGCTAAGACGACAGGTAGGTTCGCTAACGGTGACGTCGACCTCGGCCTTTATCGACCAGATTGCTAAGCATAAGGTTATAGCTTAGCTTAGGTAGAGAATAACTTAGCATAGGTAGAAGCCTAGCTATTAATCCATACGTTAAAACTATAGGGTAGTATCTTTAGGCATATACTAGGCATATGCTCAGATTTTATATAAAGCATATACTAGGTATATGCATTATATAAGTATGTTCTTAGTATATGCCGAGATTTTATATAGGGTATATACTAAGTATATGTAGTAAATAAGTATGTTCTTAGCATATGCCGAGATTTGTATAAGGCATATGCTTAGTATAGCATATAGTTAGCATATACTAAGTATATACTACTAGTAAATTCATCTTATCTATCGCTTACCCTCTCTTAAAGGGCCTCTCTATTAGGGACCCTTCCTTCTCTTATAGTAAGAAGCTTAAGGACGCCATTTTAGAACTATCCTAGCCCTCTAAGGGAATGCGTATGTAGTAATAGGCCTTGCGCTTATAGGGCCGGCGGAAGGTGCCTTATAGTTTTAGAAATTATCTAAGCTTTTATAGGTCTACCTATACTAAGTTGTTCTCTACCTAAGCTAAGCTATAACCTCCTACTAAGCAAATCTGTTCCATGCTCGGTCTCGGTCTTCTAATGTACATTTACCGAAATATAAGCTTAGAAAGAATGCTTAAGATTCACAGAAATTGGACAAACAGATCGACACCCCGTATCGATAATGCACATGCTCACCTAATCGTGCCGTATCTATCATCTTCGATAGGGCAAGGAGAGCGGCTGGTTTGGTCGTCATTTAGTGCAACTAATTAAGCTGGAAGCCGAGTTTTGTGTGTACACGAACAAAGCTGCTGATCATTTTGCAATTCCACGATCTATCCTACGTTACAAAAGATCGGCAAATCAATCAACATACTTTCTGCAATAACCGAGAATGCCTTATGCTCGCCAATGATTTTCCTGTCATACATGGCTCGACCCTGAGGGTAGGCGAAGGGACTGATTCCATAAGAGAAGCTTCGCGGATCTCGCTCGCTCAAGCCTGACACCGTCGATAGTCCTCGTCACATTTGCCTCTTCAAATACAGGCGGGAACAGCAACCAGATTCACCACGGTACATTGCAACCCAAGACCAGTGCCCTGCGCCAATCTCGAGTTGTCATATCCACACGTCTGCAACATCGTGTAGACACCTCCCACTGTACACAAAACCGCGCGTGTCGGCCCCTCCAAGTGACAAATGACAGGACTTCTGCCGTCATTCAAGGGCGAGGAAGGCGTGACTTGGTAAACCAGACTCGAGTTCGTTGAGGGGGATTCAGCCACCCAAGCTCCAGATCCATCGGCACCGTAGATGCGCCCGTCAGGTTGGAGAGTAAAGAGGAATCTAGAGTCGTGTTGATCATCCGAGGTGAAGGAGAGGGTATGCGCGAAGTGGTAATCCTGAGATATCTCCAGGACCTGATCTTTGAAGTTGCTATACTGAAAAGTGGCTTTCAATTCGTAGGTGTTGCAACTGGGTGTGGCAGTAGGGGAAGAGGAAGAAGACGATGGAGTAGAGAAAGAGGATGAAGCTGTAGAGGAGTAGTAGCTATAGCTGTAGCTAGACTCGTAACTGTACGTCGAACTGAGAGAAGAAGGCAACGGCGTAGATGAAAAGGACAAGGGTGTCGAGGAATAGTAACTGTAGCTGGAGCTTGAGTCATAGTGGTAGCTAGAACTGGAAGCACTGCCGCTGGATACAGGTTTCGATTCCGTGATGGTCAGCGTGGTGATTGGAGTCTGATAGACAGTGTTGGTATAGGTGATCTCGATGTAAGATTGGGGCAAAGTGGTGGCGTCTGCAGTGATGCCGACACAGGAGCGAGCGGAAGCGTAGCGAACAGAACCCGAGCACGCCGAAGCGTACGAAGGAACAAGCACAGGAGTCGGGGCTTCAACATAGACAGTGATGCACTGGGTGGGGAGTGTAATAATAGTGGTCTCAGACACAATCCTGGTCCTTTAAAGTATTCAGTTCAGAGGATCACAAAAAGTGAATTTGGTGCGAACAATGGACTTACGAAGGACTCGGAGTTACTGTCGTTCGCAAGAATGCAGAGCATTGTTGAGTGGCAGCAGCAGCGAACGAGGAGCCTCTTCTCGTGCCATCGATCGCACGAAGACAATTGTCGGCGTTGCATTTCGCCCTTGCGAAGATGTGTTTAGGGTCTCCTTCAGGAGCAGCGAGCACAGAGCCGACCAGGAAGGACGTGACAACAATCAGGATACCATACATTGTTGGTTGTGATCGCAGATAACGGTTGCAGGAGAACTCATGGCATGTCAGCTGCTCTTATATTCCAGGACATATGGGAAGCTTCGAATTTTCCAGCTCCATGTCAATGCGAGTCCATTATCTCCGAATGGAAAGAGGCGCTCTCCGTCAGCCCCATACCTCTAGTTTCTTATGATGTCCGAATCGTTGAGCGACGTGTTTTGACGCTGAGCTAATTCGTTCGAAAACTTTGGACCTGCATGAGCTGAAGTGCGATCATACTTTGTGGCTTGAACCACCAAGTCAGCTCAAGAAAACTCAAGCCACGCTGAGAACACAAGCCCAATACGACCTGAGTCTGTAGCAAAACATGATCTACTGTGCCCCCCTGCGCATGCTGTGCTCGTGCAGGTTGTACAGGCTGATGCAGTGTCCAAGCTCTTCAAGCAGGTAATGGTGGTGCACTATACTATTCTTATACCTTCGCGAAAGCATTACCAACTGCAATCGTCCACAAAGAGGGCAAGAAGAAAATCACGACACTTATGTGCATGAGCAGATTGGGAACAGTGCAAGATATAAGCAGTGGTCGATGTCGGCACTTTGATTCTAGGACGGCGAAACAGAGATGACGGAGGTCTGCGGTCAGATCTTTGCACATCAAGTCATACCTAGATTAACACTTGCGCCACTCTCGAAGGCCACACCTCCAAAAATATAGCAACCATCATGTCTTGGTGCTAAAGATCTCGAGTGTCTCGGTATCGTTTGGTAGAAGCTTCGCGAAGCCTCGTATCTGTGCGTCAAAAACATTGCGACTGGTTGCCAATTGTCCTCTGATTAAATACTTCGCCAATGTGTCCCTTAACTGCACAGTTTCATTTTCGCAATTGGACGAGCGTCTCATGCTCCATCTCGAAGATCATAATAGGCTGGTTGCAAGGGAGAGATTTTTGCCACTCATGCTGAAGCACTAGCTCTCGGACAGTCTTAAGCTGTGATTTAATCATACAGCATCTTGTGTCTTCTGGCATCTTCGTGGCGACACGCATGGATCGATATATTTCCAGCTCCATCCAAAGCTTTTCACAGCTAGCAGGTACGATACATAGGAGCATCATAGTGTGGGGTCAATCATGGCATGTTAGCACCTTCGTTACTGTGCTTTGCGAAATGATTCGGACTAGCAAATCCTGGGGTTGGTTAGTTTGAAAGTTAAGAGGCTTTAGATTACAAACGCAATTCTTGACGTTTATCGATGTAGCGCGTAGGCGCTAGGCCTGCCGGCATAACTTTGTTATAAGATGACTAAATAAACAGTGTGCTTTCGAAGCGTACTATTCTTAGATAATAAGACAAGTGCGCTATTGTGTTATTGCTAGTCAAACAGCAAAATTCACATTTTTTGATGTTTCGTCAAATCTTGACAGATTTCCGATACTCTATGTTGCAAAACACTTGGGATTCGAGGTCTAGATATCAACTTTACGGCGCCTAAATTTCACAGCTTGAAATTAATACGCATAGAAAGAGCGGCATTAGTTTAGTAAATAAGCATGTTATGTAATATGCGTAGATGGGTAGCGGGTGAATATTGCGTGCATCAAACCCCGTAGAGACGTCCGCTCAATTTTTAAACCAACTGACCCTAGGATTTGCCAGTCCGAATCATTTCGTAAACGGCAATAAACCTGAAGGATTCTCGCGTGCTGCCGGCTAGACTGATCGCGGTCATGATTGTGAAACATTAATCTGGACCGGGCAATATTTTTGACAGGTCCAATACCAAGCAAGAGGACCTGCATATGTTGGCTATAACAGCAGATGATAAGCAAAATTGCACCAATCAATTACCAAGATTTCATAGGATCTCGGCCGACATTGTCCGCCTCTCATCAACAACATCGCGACGGGCGCACCAACGGATGATCTGATAAGATGACCTTATTCGCATGATTTGTTCGACTGCACTCATTTTCGCATACTCAGTGTTTGTAAGGCAACTGCTCGCAGTGATCGCTTAATCGTTTTCTGTCTCTTTCATTCAAGGGGGACAACGGTCACCTTTTCAGTTAATCACAAAAAGCTGATCATGGACGCCCAGACCTTGAGAGCCCCGGTACAGGAACATGGATCACCGCTAGAGGTCTCAGAAGGAGAAAACAGGTCTATCGAGCACATCGCCGAAACCAAGGGCGACCTTGTGAACGAGTCACATGAGGATCCGTTACTAGTGAGCCCATCTATATCTTGAGAGTTGGGCACTGCTGACACAATCTATTGAAGGTGACATGGGATGGTATTGACGACCCAGAGAACCCATATAACTGGCCAGCGCGGCGAAAGTGGACTGTCACCCTTCTCACATCTTTTGGAGGACTGGTGACTCTGATGTCGGGAACGATGATGGCACCTGCTCTTGGACAGATCTCGAAGGACCTACATGCTACAGAGTCGACCACTCAGATGACTCTCTCAATCTATGTTCTGAGCTTTGCCTTCGGTCCGATGGTTCTTGCACCTATGACAGAAGTTTTTGGCAGGAAGCCAGTTTGGCTCGGTTCCGGCTGCTTCTACATCCTCTGGAACATAGTCTGTGGATTCTCGCACAGCAACAGCCTGATGATTGCCAGTCGCTTTCTGTCAGGTCTAGGTGCAAGTGCTGAGTATGCTGTAAGACAAGGCTCCCTGACTGATTCCAACGAAGCTGATGTGTACAGGTCACCAATCCCGTCTTGAGTGACTGCTGGCTACCCGAACAACGTGGACATTCCTTTTCGATCTCAACCTTCATTCCTCTTCTTGGCCCTGCAATAGGACCAATTCTTGGTGGCTTCATCAGTGAATCAGTCGGATGGCGATGGCTGTTCTGGGTCCTCTCAATGTTGGACGCTCTACTCATGATCTGCACTTTCATCATCTTTCCAGAGACTCATGCACCCACCATTCTCGGCCGCAGAGCGCGTGCGCTCCGCAAGCAAACAGGACAAAGATATCATACAGAGGATGACGAAAACAATCAAGCACTGTCAAAACGACTCGCCGTGAGCTTGACTCGTCCATGTCGCCTGCTTCTTACTCAGCCGATCATACAGCTGATGGGTCTACTCCTTGCGTATAACTTTGGCATTCTTTATATTGTCCTTTCCACTTTCGCATCCCTATGGACCGATCGATACGGCCAGTCCCTCGGCGACTCTGGTTTGCATTATATTGCTCTAGCCATCGGCTATACCATTGCTGCTCAGGCTGGAGCAAGGATCACAGATCGAATCTGGAAACACCTCAAGGCACGGGCAGGACGCGAGACACAGCCAGAGTATCGTGTTCCATTGATGATCCCAGGTGCCATCATCATCCCAATCGGTCTGTTCTGGTACGGGTGGACTGCACAGGAAAGAATGTTCTGGATTCTTCCTGACATCGGCATTGCTATATTCGGTTGCGGCGTCATCGTTGGCACCCAAGCGATGCAGGCCTATGTCATGGATTCTTTTCCAACCCACGTTGCTAGTGCCAGTGCAGCCAGTCAGCTTTTGCGCAGTATCACAGGCTTTGCATTCCCTCTTTTCGCACCAAGCTTGTATGCGAAGCTGGGTTATGGCTGGGGCAACAGCTTGTTGGCTTTCGTCTTCATAGCTATCGGTGTACCCGCGCCCTTGATCTTATGGAAGTATGGTGCCAAGCTCAGGGCTATGGGAAAACCTTAATGGTAGGTCCCAGTACGCACTAAGATTCTATGGCATAGAGACAGATTTCCTCTCTCACAATCGTTTGTTTGTGTTTCAGAAACCACCTGACGTATCTCTCACCCATGAGCATGATTATCGCTGGACTAGAACACACTTCTTGGATATAATACATTGACACTTCCTTGTCGAATCGATGCATACCCAGCGGCTCAAGGTGTTATCCAATCTGTTTTCACTATCTTGTTACCGATGACCAGAAGTTCTCTGTTAGAACGCTTGTCGCGGAACACCGAGTGGCAGGTTCAGAACACGAACATGTCGTGCCAGATGAGTACAGAGCCTTCCAAGCTGATGCGGTATATTGGGCACTCCTGACCATATACGAAGAGATAGCCAGTGTCTTACGGCCGATATATGACTATTGCAAATGATCCCATTCGCCAACACGAGAAATAGGTCTGTCAGAAGGACAAGCAGTTCGTTGGTTCGATAATGACACTGGACCGGACGGACGGACAGACTCACAGGAGATTACCTTCTCAGATATTGCTGGTCGAAAGTCGCAAGCACATTCATTAAGCTTTTGATTCTCTGAAGCTGACTCAGTCGCTGTGGTACACATGGTTTTTCAGGACTCACCACGCAAAAGAATGACAAGGGTACTCTTAGAAGGTGTTCAAACAAGATCGCGAGGACCTAATGTAGGCGCTTTATCTCTCGTGTCCTTCAATGATCCAATTACACATGTCACTATCCGTGACGAGCTCCCTGAAAAGGATCCCTCAGGTTATCAGGGTCTCACGAGATTGGTCCACTCTGTTTGAGCCTAGTCTGCGTGGTTCACACTGGCTGTCGCATTCTTGTGCCTATCAAACTATATAGCATAACTCGCTAACCAAATCCAGGGAAATATGATTTGAATGCGGTTGCGGTAAAGGTCACTTGCTTACAACCAGCGGCTACCTTAGTCCCAACGTAATATATGGTGCCACAGAGCTGTAAAACATTTTCCTGGCCCCCTGGTCCACCAACAGAGCACGTCAGAGCGCCAGAAGCAGCTGCAAAATTCTTCAACGAGCAGAACAATTTATTGGCGTTTGGAACATTCTGGCCCATGAGTAGTCTATCGTTGCCGGTTTGCGAGGCGACATATGCGTAGTAGGAGCCCCCGTTGCCGCGCAAGAAGCTGCCTGAGTCGAGATTCATGATGGCGTAACTGTGTTGTTGGGCCTCAAACCCGGGCGGATTGCCAGTACCGTAGGTGAAGGAATTCCCAGCCGAGTCGTCTATGCTGAAAGCGCCAGATGTTGGGTAGATCTTTGTAGTTGTGATGGTAGTAGTGCTTGTGGATATACTGGTAGTAGTGCTTTGCAAGATAGAAACCACTGTCACGACAGGGGTGGCCGCTATGCTAGTCACAGTGGTGGTAAAGGTGCCAGTGGCAACAAGCGAACAAGCAGCCGAGATCTTCTGAGCGGGCCAATGAGCGACCAAACTCGGGGTAGGGATCGCGCCTCTTTTGACCATATCAGTAGGTGAAGCGGTGATGATGGAGGTGGTGTACGCATCAATCCAGACCCGTAGCGGAAGAGAGTCGTCATCATCGTCATCGCGCTTTTTCTTGTTACTGAACGCCGTGGCAGTGGTGACGCTTTGGGAAACGACCGTGGAGTATTCGACTGATGTGGTATAAGAAGTAGTGGCCGCGGGCGTGCTTACCACGACGGATGTCGAAGTAGGAGGGACGTAAGAGACGAAGCTGCTACAGAAGTCCGATCCAACATTGGCTAGTTGTGCAACGTCTTGAGCCCTAGGAGCACAATACTGAGGATAGCCAGCCTGGACGAGAGCGATGTTAGTAAGAGCAATCGAATTGGCCACCTGGTAGAAGTCGCTGCCAGATGTATAACCCTATGCGTGGAAACAAAGTCAGCACGCATCAAGCTCGGACTAATTTCCAAGAACCTACCTTGTTTACTGCGTAGCTCGAGTCGGTTGCTTCAGTATAGAGAGTGCATACCACAGTCTGAGGGGCACCATCTTTGATCAGGTAATACAGATTTGCGTAAACACAACTCTTATAGTTACAATCGTCAGAAGCAGTGCTCTTATCGTACTGGGTTTGCTTATCACATGCCGCGGCACATAAGCTTGGACTGTAGGATGATAAGTAGACAGGCTGTATGAACCTTCCCTGGCCTTGGCTATCGAAGAGAGGTGCGTTAACTGCAGCAGATAGCGACTGAAGACTATAACCTGTAGGGGCGACAGGGGCGGCTGCTTTGTTGTAACCATTGGATCCAGTCACGAGTATCTGGAAGCTACCGCGGTATTGGCCCTTGTTTGTTGCGGTTGCGTTGGTCTGAGACATGCTATACAACGAGCACTTGATGACATCCACGGGGTTATTGTTCTTGTCTGGATCCTTCTCGTAGTAGATGTTGGCAAACACGCAATTGGGTGTAGCATCCTGTTCAATTGTCAGTTTTGATATACATCCATGGAAATGATTTTGTCCTTCGTACACAGGCGGCAGTGCATAGACCTGGGTTGTAGCTAGACATTGTCTTGTACGTCATGTAGCCTCTGCTTTGAGTAGCTCCCTGATAGCTGATGAAAGCAGGGGTGTAGCCGTTTGGAATATCCTTTTCCACGAGTCAGTGATCGAGACACGACAAGATCGACAGGCAATACTAACATAACTAGAAGTGTCGATGGGATAAGAATGATCACGTCTCTGCAAATTGGTGTTGCCACCAACGTACGATCGCTTGGACGTATCTGACACAGGTGTGCTGCCAGTAGTGGCGGCAGGCACAACAGCAGTCTGGGCATCAGTCGCAGCGACGACAAGTGCAAGCACGGAGTTTGTCACTGCAGCTGCATCGTAGTCGAGACCGACGGAATCAGGTACCCCGATAGGAGGACCCAAGTCCTCAGGCTCAGGAATTGCAGCAATGTCTGACGGATCGATTCCACTGAGGATAGTCGCAGTCGCTCCCGCCTGTGTGATCACAGTGGATGATTGGCAGACACCAAGGGAAGCGTAGGTGGCAAGAGCCACCACGGCAGGAAGTATAGATCGCATGATGAGAGATTGTCTGAGGAACAAGAGGTGTCGGATTCAGATACACCTAGATACTGTGAGTATATTTATATCACCAAGTCGATGGCATACACACCCCAATGTCTCCAGTAGGCACGCATGAGTCGCCTCAGCTGGCTGCAAGACGAGCTGGAAAATCAGCTGAAGAGACGGTGATGCCGCTTAGAGCTGATGGCCAGAACGCCATACCGACTACGATCCAGAGAATTCCTGTTCTCGTTGCAGGACTCGATGTTCAACCTTTCTAAATACGAGACTCTTCCGAAATTGCTATCCGTCTCCCATGCTTTCACACTAATGTTTAGGTGGTTGATCATGATAATATCATGGATATGCACCGACGCATGGACGATATAGTATGCGCCTCGACGATACTTGTATGGGCCACACCTATGGGAGACACGCTAGCAATACCATGAGAGACGAATAGCAATCTCAGCCCTCTTCCTAAGATCGCGAGTTAGCCTTCCTAGCTGTGCCACGTGCGACTCAGCAACTTCTGAAAGCAGCGTAGTCCTCGAGCACGTGTGCGCTACCGCAATGATGTGGCTTGCAAGACAGGAGAAGCTCACGAACAGAGAGAGCTGGAGGAGCTGAACCCCGGGGCGCGCTTGATAGCCTCGAAAGTCTCCGCAAGATCCCCGACATCCTCCAACTCTCGGTTCGGCATCTCCGAGCGTGGTGCGGGGAACAGATCCACTATGAAAGAGGTTCTCGTGGTTGCCAACCCATGATTACATTGAGTCTGTTCACAGCGACCCCGGCGTGGCTTTTAGAGGTGGTTGAATGTAGGTCAACACAATCTGTCAAAAGTTCTTAGCGCAGGATCGTCAGGAACGAGCTATATTCGGAAAGTGATGCAGGAACCCGACCTCCAATTTTGTACTCCGTATATACTGCACGACTTTCGAGCTGGTGTCCTTGTTCCCTAAACTCTCTCCTGGATAAGCGGCGCCACCTCTTGTCGTGAGTGTGGAAGCTCCCACTCCGTCAGTGTAGCTGTCTGAGATACGAGCTGTCCTACGTGTGGAAGGACCATACTTCTCTAGGCTTGGACGGGGGAACTCGGGGCAGTTCAGGAAGGTACAAGCTAATCTTGGGGGGAGAGCCGAGTCGAGCGAGGTCTCAGCTTGTCAGCTTAAGCCCACATATCTATGGCTTTCTATCAGCCTAACACAGTGAGATGTCGGGATGAGCTACGCGCCTGAATCATACCTGCATCGCGGACACATGCATGTGCAGCTTTTGCATGCCGACGCGGCAAGGTTACGACTATCTTAAGCATCGAGACCAAGCTCAAAGATCAATGACTTCCAACACCGCTTATGCAGTCCCATTCGACGCATTGATCTAAGCGCCATGCGTGAGGTATTCAACATCGTTGGCATCGCTGTCCTTAGCCAATACAGAATTATACAAAGCCTGTCTTAGATATACACAGAAAACGATCAGGTCTGCACAACCATGCTACTCTTATTGATGCATATGTGACTGCGGTCTGTTGATTGTCTTGATATAGACGCGAGCGCCTAATTGATATGCATTCAGCAGGCGCCGATGTCTCAACAGCCGCCGCAGATACAAGCAGAGAGCCTTATATCCCATAGCCGTGGCCTTCAAGATTGTAAGGTATCCAAACATCTTGTATCAGATAACAGAATGCCCTCAGGAAAGCCTCGTCTGTATGTTGCACTCTACCCTAGCGGTGCGCCCCAAAAGGAAGAAAGCAGGTGAGAAAACACATCCTGAACCTGGTCCAAATGACAGACGCTCATATCATTGTAGGTATCACTGGGCCCTGCTCGTCGGCCCCAAAAAGGAGTCTTCGAAATAAGTACCCGGCATGCGCTATCACGTCACCAACCCTCCTCTCGCTGGTTGGAAGTACGAAAAGAAACCAGTGAACAACGTTCGATCAACACCTCAATTGCTCGCACGCATTTTGGTTGCAAAAGTAGAGGACGTCGATCGTTTGGACGCCATTCTCGA
>SWBJ01000659.1:0-11997 GCA_024195555.1 Aureobasidium sp. EXF-12298
GCACTCCAGTCTCAGGACAACCTTCTTGGTGGTCTTGGCCTTCTTGTGGAAGACAGGCTTGGTCTGACCACCGTAACCGGACTGCTTACGGTCGTAACGTCTCTTACCCTGGGCGAAGAGAGAGGCCTAATGAAGAATGAGTCCCTGTTGACAGTACATGGTTTCTGAAGGCGCGATCCGTACCTTGCCAGCCTTGTACTGGGTGACCTTGTGCTGGGTGTGCTTCTTGCAGTCCTTGCCCTTGCAGTAAGTGCGGCGAGTCTTGGGAACGTTGACCTGAAAAGCGCGCCTTGATCAGCAAATGTTCAAGGGTGCCTTGTTGTGTTGTGCGCCGTGTGTCTGTTTCTTTGCAACTTTTGTGTCTGCTTGTTCGTGGTTGACCTGATCTCGAGTCGGGGGGCATGCTTTTGGATGGTGTAGTGTGAAAGTCGAAGGGGCCGACTGCTGCATCTGCCGAGTGTTTGTTTCGTCTTGTCGCTTCTTTCGTCTTGCATATTCGCGATACACGGCGTTCGACTGCGTCATTCGAGAATGATACGGCGGGCGTAGATCATGGTGGTTGTCGACTATTCAGAGCTCGTGGGCGGCAATGTGCGCGTTTCAATCGGACAAGCGGTGGGACGATGAGATATGGCCTCGGTCGGGTCGAAAATAGGTCCAGTATTGCATCCAGAGACACGGCGCACGGGATAACATGAACTGCTTACCATTTTGGCGGTATTTGTGTGAGTCGCTGGGTGGTGGAAGGAGAGTCGTTTTCGCGGGCCAAATCAAGCTGCCTCGCCATCTGCAAAAAAATGCACCGTGGGCGTGCCCGTGCACGGATTAACCGAGTAGTGCCAAGCATTTTGTCCTTCTCACTGTTCCATGTCCATGCTGTCTAGATATGTACAGACGATCTGTTCTGATCGAGAATTTCACTTCAATCGCATGTTCGTGAGAGCGTGCTTCACTTTGTGTTTATATATCTCATAGCCAAATGTTTGTAGTGTGGTCGAAACATCTGTGACATGGTGGAGGGCACATCCGAAGTTGACTTCAAGGCTGGATGGGAACGAAACTTTGTTTAGCATCTACCATTGTTGGCAACAATGACTATCTAACTATCTGTACCAAATCAATAATAAGGTCTGGATTCCTCCCATTTACGCTTCTCAATCTCCAGCCCGCTTCCAGATGCCATGCTATCGTCTAGCCTTCCAGGGGTTGTGATCTTGCCTACTGGACTTTGGTGTGCTGAACCTCCCTCGATGCGGTACACTGCACCAATCCACTCCCACATCCTGCTGACATCTCCTGTGCGACCTTCGCGCACCATGGTTCTGACGTTGGCGTTGCCCTCAACTAGTTTTTGCACGGCTGTCCAGATTCTGTTGCGCTCTTGTGCGCGGAACTCATCGCGAAGAACATCGTCGCGTAGAGCCACCATGCTTATCAATGGTTCGGGATAACCGACAGGGTCTTGAGCGTGCAGACTTGCCTGCGTGGCGAGCTTGTCAAGAGCCACACCTGCCAACTGTTTGGCCTGGGTTGATGTAGAGCGACGTTTCGAGATGGTGCGCTGACCATATACAGCCGTGAACACCAAGGCAAGAATGCCTACAAGTTCGCGAAGATGCTGTCTAACCGTGAGGCGAACTGATCGTTTGAGGGCGCATTTGAAGCCGACGGCTGCGAGAGATGTGCTACGGAAGGAGCGGACAGAGGTTTGTCTGTGGTACCGGAGGCGGTTCTGTTAGTGAACTCTTCACGTAAGCCTGATGATGCATAACTCAAACAAAAGATCGAGTGTTAAAAAGAGACGGGACTTACGGGTCGACTTTAGTCTTCACCTCATCACGTTTGGGGACGTCGTCAATTGCTTGGTCGATCAGATCGAGGATGTCCCTCATATTCTTGCCCTTTGCAGCAATGGTTGCCTTGATCTCTGGCTCGGTGACATATGGAGTCTTGGTCTCACCACACTCGTAATGAGCATTAGCCTCACGCAGAACGGTCTCGACAGCATGGCTTGTCAAAGCTCCAATCTTGCGAAGCTTCTCGCTATCTGGCTCGCAGGTAGGTGGTATAGGGACAAGACCACCAAGCGAGAGAGGGTGCGAGACAGGAACAAAGCCATCGTCGCAGACAATCTGGAGGTTCTCTCGACATTCCGCATGCATAGGACATGGCTCGCACTCTGGCTGCAAGAACGAGGCCCACTCAGGAATCTCGGCACCAGCAAATGTTTCAGATGGCTGGCCGATACCGCAGAAGCCGACCTTCATCTTCTCCTGTCGCCAGACACCAGCAACTGCAACGAATATGGTGAGCAAGACAGTCGAGAGAGCGGTCTTGGCTGCTCCAGATCTCGGCTTCTTCTTGCGAGGAATACGGCTGAGGGCAGAGCCCGGGCGTTCTTCCTGGGCCTTGACGAGTTCGTTTTGTTCTTCCGGCGTGAACTCCTCACCAGCAACCATTTGATCGTACTCCTCCTCATACTCTGGCTCGATTTTCACACGAGCGACGGGCGTTCTCGCCACTGCGGTGACATCCTCTTCTTGACGGTAGAAACCATCTGTTCTGCGTCTGGCATCTCTGCTCTTTCTTCTCTCTCTGTCGGCTGAAGGCCCAATGGTAGTTCTCCTTCTGTCTCCGCTCTTACTACGTTGGCGATATGCAGATGGAGGTGAGCTTCCACTTTGGAAAGGGTTGTCCTTGGAGAATGGCGAGTCGGCACCCTGGTCACGATAGACAGGTTGCGGAGGTTCGCTAGGGAAAGAAGACCTGACGGTACGTCTTGGAGTGGCCTCAGGCTCAACAGTAGCATGCTTGCTGGAAACACGTCGAGCACTTGTCGGAGCAAAGGACCTTCTGGTTGAGCGAGGTGTGGGTGCAACATTCTCTTCGGCAGCTGGCTGCATGACGGTACGCCTAGTAGTTCGTCTTGCTGGAGTTGCGGATACGGTGATGTTGTCGTCGACCGTGTCTTCTTCGTCGTCGTCGTTGGTACTCGACTGGCTGGAGGGTACGTCGATGATGCCTCTTGCTGAGCGCACAGTGCGCGACTGAACATTGAGTATCTTTCTAGCCTGAGGAGCGACGTTTGCGTTGAAGATAGCAATCAAATCGGACTTCTTTGCAGACGAAGGATATGCGACATTGTGGGCAACCAGAATGGAGCGCAAGCGGGGCACTGTGAGAGAGGTGGGATCAAAGTCCGGCTGCAGGTACGCGTATTCGTCGTCCATGGCTGTGGAATGGGACTGGATAGTTGGTGATCGCCGTCTAGAAGCGTGTCCCGACAGTTGCTCGTGCACCAAGTCGTTTGCGTAGTTGTGCAGAAGGAAACAAGGAAGGAACGAAGAACGCCGTGTTTATCTGGGTGGCCCGAGCTTGCTGTTGCCTGTCCAATGTACGGAGATACGTCAGAACCTTTTTTCAGACAGAATCTGGGGAAACAACCTTTGTCTCAGAGCTGTCTAGAAAACTTTTGTTCCAAAATACAACAACTCACTGTCTCTCGTCATGTCGTGTGCAAAGTGCCAGAACCCTTTGACCCTTGAGGTCGATTACTCGGACGATGAGGATGTGTCCATGGGCGCTGGCTCGTCCAGCGCAGCTGCTCAAACCACTCAGACTGTCCCGGACGATGTAGCTCTTAACTGCGGATGCCATTTCCACTGGTATGTACCACTTCTTTGTATACAACTCTATAACTCATCTAATCAAGAATTTACAGGCAATGTCTGATCGACGAATACCAAATCACCGAATGCCCTTCATGCCACCAATCACTCCTTACCCCCGGTCCCAACGGAGGCCAACAGCTTCTATGCACTCTAACCAACGAGGGCGGTGTCCAAGAAAACCTCGATATCCTGCCTATCCTGACCGAGGAAGCCTACCTGCACGCATACCCTGAGGACAGAATCAGCCGCGCATTCCTCGAACTCTGCCGCGAAGGCGACGTGTCTGCCGTTGTGGACTTGCTCAAGAGCTGTAACGAACCCGACTCCGATGACGACGAGATGGACGATGAAGAGATGGATGATGAGCCCGCCATACCCAAAAAGTCCATGGACGAAATACTTCGTTACCAAGATCCCATTGGTGACATGCAATCTGGTCTACACGCAGCAGTCGCTGGAAACAGCCGTGAGGTTGCTTGGTTGTTGCTGTTGCTTGCATCTGAACTGCCTGAGATGGAGTTCCCCGCTTTGGTATACCAACAAGCAGCCTCGTTGGGCATCATGAGAGAGGATCAAACAGGCAAGGTCGACATCAGGAGTCTCAAGGATGGCCAGGGAAGAAGTGCGGAACAATTGGCTGTCGAACTCGGTGGCGTGTGGCACGGCTGGCCCGGTAGTGGTCGCTTGTCGGTTTAAATGGAATTATCCCTTCATGTTTTGATTGCTGCCTGACTTTCGGACTGTTCTCTGCCTGGACAGAAGCTGCGATATCATGAAGTGATTCACATCTTCATCTGCCCAGTAGGAAAGGTGCGAAGCCACTGCTGCAATCAGAGAAATATCGAATGCACCCCTAGATCTTGGATTAGTTTTGCTTGGTACTGAGAATAATATTCTCACTTACTCCTGGATGCTGTAATCAACTCTTCCGTTGGAGTTCAAAGCTCGAACCTTGGCCTCTTCCTTCTTCAGCTTACGACCACGTTCTTCTGCTTCCGCTCTTTCACTTTCGGCCATGTCATGGTCTAATTCGATCTGTGCACTCTTTCGTGTGTTTTGGAAGCCAGCGTATAATGTCTCCAGTTCAGCATCGATAAGAGTCGGGGGGCGTTCGCCAGCTTCCTCCGCTCTCTGCGCATCGCCGACCAGTTTGTCTGTCGGGTCGCCTTCCACTTTGTCGATCTTAGTGTTCGAGACCGGTGCGGTAGGGACTATGCCTCCCACTCCAGCGCCGAGAGACAACGGAGTGCGAGATTGGCTGTTTCCTGCTGGACCACCAAGTTTGCCTGCATCCTCGGCTGTGAAACCAAGACTGCGGTTGAGTAGACTGCTTGCTATACCGGAGCTGAAGCTTGACCAGAGTCCAGAAACACTCTGGCCAACACGCGCACCGATACCTGTCAGACCTTGGCCAGTCGCGGTACTAAAGATGCCCCGCTTGGTGTAGGGTAGTGGCTGTGGCTTGAGAGATGACATCGCAGGTGAGATCAAAGGTTCAATGCGATAGCTGATAGGATCAGTAGGATGGAAGATGTTAAAGACCTGTCGGCACTTTGGCGAAGAGATGGGCAGGTCAGAATTCTGAGTACCCATACCAGTCAGGTTATCAGAGCTTTTCGACGTCGAACCGAGGAAAACGTTTGAAGCAGAATCCGTTGATGTCTGGTTACCTTGCCCGGTCTCTCTAGCTGAGATAGTGCGGCCTTTCAGCATTTGGAAGAGGCCAATTGGAGACCCAAGAGCGTAGAAATCTTCGACGTCAAAGTCCAACTTCATCGGGTTGCGCGCAGCTTTGCCGGAGTGCCTTTGTTGAACTTCGTTCCTCTCTTGTAAACACAAGATATCAAACATGATGGCTGATCCCAGTGAGTGACCTACCAAGCTGACCTTGCCCTTGAAGGAAGGATTGCGCTCGCAGAACAACTTGTAGATGCGGTTGCACTCCTCAAGCACGATGGTCGCAATGGCATCTTTGTATGCCGGACTCTGGTACAGCAAGATATCCAGAGCCAGATCCGTGATGAGGTTTCTCACAGCTGGTACGCCTTCAACAGAGATGTTATCAAGGTTGGGATAGTCCTCCTCTTCGCCAAAGCCGCCGTGTGCAAGATCGTGTTCCTTGCGGTTATGCTTCAGAGCACGGTTCGGGAAATCCAATTTGTGTCTCCAGTTGATAGGTAGTACCTGGATCCGGCAGTTCTTGGGAAGGGCGTTGACCTCTGAGTTCAGCGCTTGTAGATCAGCGCTTTCGTGGTAGACAGCCTTGAGAGTCTTTCGAAGAGTGTTCACATCTCCAACAAAGTTCACTGACTCCATTCTCAGACCGAGACGCTGGCCTATACCGTGAGTCACAAGCAAAAGATGCTCGATCTCTCGATCTTGCTGCTCTCCCTCTCTGTCGCGGTAGTCGTCTTGAATCTCTTTCTCATCACGCTTGCGAACCTCTTCTTCCTGCTTTTGAGGGTCTTCTTGACCAGCACTAACAAGCGAACTCATTTGCTGCTCTAAGGTTTGGCGATGCTTTTCGGACTCAGGACTTGCAATCTCTGCATGAAGGCTGTCTGATTTAGCTCCGTCTGCAGGCACGAGTGCTAGGTTCTTTCCAGGTTCTTCCGAAGAGACATCTACAGTGGCAGATTTGGAGTCCGAGTCTGCCTTTGGTTCTTTCTCCTCAGCCTTCTTTTGGACGACATAGCCACGAGTGACCTTGATACCGGCGTAATGAGCACCTCCAGCAAAGCGTCTGTATACACCACTACTCATTCTGCTGATGAAGTCATCCGTAAGTATCCATGCAGTGGTAGTATCTTGATACGTCACGACAGAATTCGAGTGTGGTCCGAACAGGCGGTATGTCTGAACCGGGTGCGCAGATTGTGCATCTTCGGCATCTTTCGCGTTTTGATCACGAAGGTTTGGAAGTGAACCTTTAGGGGCCAGAGGAGACGAAGCGGCAGAGCGAGACTGAGAAGCTGATCTGGGAGGAGTAGGTTCTTGTTTCTTCCATGTCCAGGGTGTAGCCCTGAGATATTGTTCTTCCAACTGGGCAGCCAAGTTCTCGTCGCAAGGCTTCTGGACAACGCCCTCTGTCATAAATTGTCAGTATTGCGACTTGATCGTTGAGGCTTCAAGAACCAACCTTGATAGAACCAAGTTCCACGACGGACTTCGTATACAGGTCCTAGCCAATAAGCAGGAGCTAGCTCCCTGTGCATGACGTCCACGTCGAAAAGGTAGTCTTCATTGACGGGGACTTTTGCAGATTTGTGGTGCGACTCGAGTCTATGATGTTTTGTGTCTGTGATATCCTCCGAGTTCTCCAGCTCTCTTCTTTCAACGGCATCATCCTCGCTGGAAAGTCTGTGGAAAGCCTTTTCTATAGCACGGGAGTCCTTGCGTGAAAAGGGGGCATATTTCTTGGGAACGACCTTGGGTGCTTCGACACCCTCGACCTTGCCTAGAGGTTTGTCCGAGTAGAGTGGTTTGCGTTTGGGTACATCGACAGCAAAGAACCATTGGACACGCATAGGAGGGCAGTCCCGAGGGTAGCGCTTCAAGCTAAGTCGGTGTCTGTGGCTGACTTTGTGGTCCCCTCCTCGCTGCTGCTTGAGGCCAATATCACTAGACGATTGCTCAGACGTGTCTTGGGGTTTGGTGACGGGGCTACGAGGGCCCCATGGGGATAGCCTGTTGATGCCAGCAGCCAAGTATGACTGGTTATCAGGGGTGGACATGTTGCTGCCCTCAGCCCGACGGGCAGAAGAGGTATCTTTCGACCAGACGGAGGTTTGCGACGGGGAGCGAGAAGGCCAAGGACTTGTTGGAGGATAGGCAAGTTGTGCTCGCACACGATTGATCAGGGAAGCGATACGCGCCAACGTGTCTACAGCTCGAAGCTATCGGATCTATCGTCTTACGTCTTGGCGGGTCACTGCTGCAATGGGTTATAGAATGACTGGACGAGTGAGGGAAGGATCAACGAAGGTCGAGGTGTCTCTACGCAATTGAAGATAGCTGTTGAATGCGAGCTTCTCCGTACAGATATGCCCTGCATACAACGACGTGCCTGCATCCTGCCCCTCGTCGCGAAGGCCGTCCCAAGGTTTACGCCAGCTTAACTCTGACGTACCACTCAGCCCTATCGGCACTCTACAACAAGATTCACCCGACGCTGCTTCTTTTTCGTCCGTCTACTTTTTTACTTCTCTGTTCTCCTGCATCTTCACCTTCATCACAATCTCTGATCTCTGCAGCCTCTTTGCGTCATGGCGTCAGAAAAGTCGGCTGAGCATGCTCATATTGAGAAGCTCATTGCCAACAACCTCCCTGGCAGCCCCATTTACGCCTTCCTGCTGACTCCTGTGCGTGTCGTTTCGGCTACTAAGGGACATGTAGTGTGTCGGTTGCCTTTGACAAAGGTTCATCTGAACTCGAAGGGAGGAATTCACGGTTCAGTCTCGGCCACTATCGTAGACTGGATGGGCGGCATGGCGATCGCTTCGTACGACTTGCGCGAGAAGACTGGTGTGAGCGTTGACATTCATGTCACCTACCAGTCCTCTGCAAAGGAAGGCGATGAGATTGAGATTGAGGGCATCGCCGACAAGGTTGGTGGTTCTTTGGCCTTCACAAAGGTCAACATCTTCAAAGTCCAGGACGGTCAGCGCGGTGCCGCTGTCATTACTGGCACCCATACCAAGTTTGTCAGAACCTGACGAACATAACACGCTTTCTTCTTTGCGTCTGCCATACATTTGCTCTTTAATGGCCCGGACTCACTCGGAATGCGAAGATCAACGTCTTTCGTGCTTTAGAAGCCACTGGGATCTTACGATCTGACCAGTGCGCAATTTTTAAGAGACTACACTTAGATATCACCCCCATATACTTCTTGCATATACAATTTGGCCATAATCTTCCGAATCATGCCACTGCCCATGTGTTGTTCTCCTGCAGACCGGAAGCCTTGCATCGAAGTCCATGCAAGGCCTGGCCACACTGCCACTATTGTTTCATTGACTTCTTGCTGGTACTTCAAGCGCAACAGTACGGGCGTAGACGGCAGAGCCCTTCTCAGGGGCTGCAAATAGTCACTTCCTCTAGGCTCTGGGTGACGGACGGCCTTCACGAACCCACCAACTATTGAAATTCTCTTCGGCCTTGTCCGTGCAGCGGCTGGCGTGTCATGTTCCCACCGAAAAAAAGATCCATCCCTAGACGGAAAGCGCAATCTAGTTTCTGCATCGAATATACCACGCACTCGTTTCTGAAGGATCGAACATCTCATCTACTTTTTAAACTCATAGTATGCATGTCTGTCATGCTGCGTCTGTGGGGTTAGGCGCAGTAGGTTCCGCTGCTGCATGTCAATCCGGTCGTTCATGGTTTGTTTCATGGATAGGAACGCTCACGCAGACAAGTGTCGAAACAATGGTCCGCTAAGATCACTTACAGATGTCAACTCAAGATAAGATCCACCGTCGCTTGCAAACAACTGAGACACGGCAAGGTGTAAGCCAACTGTAACAACTCAGCAAAAAAGCCATCAGAAACAAGAGTGCCCTGCTCTCCAAGTTCCAAGACCTCCGGTAGCCGAGCGGCTCACCAATAGACTTGCCCTGGCGCTCTTGAGTTTGCGAACCACTCCCTGCCGTCTTGGTGATCGGCTTTCCGGGAGCTTGTTCATGAGTAATGGCGGTGAAGGGCAGCCATCTTGCTGATCCGGCATCGCACGCTCATCAATTTTCCTCTTTTGGAACATTAATATACGCAGAGACAGGGGTTGAATGTCCTCATGCTCAATCAAAGTCATCAGACGACGGTGTTGTGGCACGGTTGAGTAAAGACATAGAGACATCTCGGGGCAGAGGGCTCCGTACGAAGGCTGCGGCCTGAGAAAAACGGTTGGCTCTGCAAGGGACAAGCTGCTCTGTTTTCTAGCACGGTGGCTTGAAGCTAAGGGCTTGAGAGTGGAGGATAAGCCTGATTGATGATGTGGCAGCTATTCATTGGAGCCGTCTGTTGAACCAATCAGCTTACCATCTCCTTTAGTCGCGATTGTTCTTGCTACTAGGCTCATCGTCCGGTTCTCGATGGCTGTGTGGATTCGCGTAGGTACTGTTCATCTAAGTATTGGCGAGGAATGTGAACAAGCTTTAGTCCGTCGATGGCGGCATTGCAAGCTGGCAGTTTCAGATGATCGAAAGTGCTGACAGACAAAGTTTCTCGTGGCCATTGCAGTAAACTGCACTCAGGCGGAGATCGTTCGCACACTCGCGTCATGCAGGCGGAGCAGGAAGAGTCGAACCAGTCTCAGACGCTACCAAGATGGCGCAACTCAGGCGGCGCACCCGATGCCTAGCGCCGCTCTTAGTGCCGTTGTTACATCTGGGCTCCGTGCGGTATCACACAATGACCGGGTCGAGGACCAGAGATGAGAACGACCAAGTTCTCGGGTCAAGCTGGCGGACCAACGTTTTAATACAGGGCGGATTGACATGCTCCCTGCGGGAGCGTCATCATGGATTCATGGAGGCGGAAAGGGAGTCACCAGTGTAGCGTCTGTCTGGGATCCTGGATCCGCATCGGCTCGACATGCTGGACTCCACATATTTCTCCATCTCTGATTTTGCATATGACTCGCTCTGCATGATGAACAGGTTGGACGTCGCAGCAGAAAAGTGCTGGGAGCTTGATTTGACAGCGACCAAGCTCCCTCATGTGCGTGCTGTCGTGTACGTAGCTTGACAAGTGACTTCACGCATTCACTTGCTTTTGTCGGCGATAAAATATGCCAATCGTTGGCAGAGTGCTGTTGGCCCAAGTACGCCATCTTCTGGCATGGGAGCCGTCATGCTTGTACCAGTGGAGGCGCTTATCTCTGAGCGATTGGCGTCTGTGGTGCAAGTAGAGGCGCTACCTGTGTCTAGGTGCTGGCCATGCCCGTTTCAACAAATCTCGACCAGTTCGGTGCGTTTCACACAACCACAACTGCTCCGACCTCCTCCTCTTCCCGCAATCTTGTCGAAGAGAGAAACAATCACACCGAGAGACGACGAGATCGAACAATCGAGTCGGGCGATCTACTGCACGAGTAATGCTCAATATGCGGATTTGGAAACAATAGATTAAGTATGACCAGAATTGACAAGAACAATCACTCGACCATGAGCGCACGCAGCCGTTCCGCAGCAAGAGAAGTCACTATTCTCTTCGTCCCGCCACCAAAAAGCCATGTCGAGGTCTAGAAAATAATATCGACCTTCTCGCTGGGACAACAAGCACCCTAACCCTTTCGGGGAGGCGCAAATCTACCGCAGGTTGCAGCAAGTTTGCAAAGCAGCGAGTGAGGTCGAGGATGGAGGAAAGCTTGCGTGCCGCGGCAAACGGTCCCTACCCTTCTGCTCCAGTTACTCGTGGGTTTTCGTCGTTGCCATGATCATCGTCCATCATGATCCACCATCCACGATCCCAGCGCGACTTTGCTTCGTGACTGTGGGTCCTCTATGGCAGTGGCGTGCATTCCGGACGATGCGAGTTTCGGAACGCCACATCGCGCCTTTTCCCCACCCACCTCAACGATGTTAAGAAACAGCCTACTCAAGCCTCCAACAGCCAACCAGCGTCCGTCTGCACATCGCGTCGGGCCGCTGTTTGCTGCACAGCTCCGCCGCATCTCCATCCCGGCGCGTTCTGCTGACCTGCTTTGGCCGTCATGTACGTACTAGGTACTTTGTTGCAATACCGACACGGGACAGGCAGCGCGAGCCTCATCCACAAAGCTTCTCGAGCGTGGAGGTGTGTGTGTGTACTCGTGTGTCTGTATCTTCTCGCTCCTCCCTCCGTGATCTCAGGTCACGCAAAGGCAGGGAGAGGTTCGGAGGAGCTGGCCAGAATTAGATCATGACCTACGTCCTGGTCCTCCCCAACACACGTGCTGCTGACGGCTGTGCCTCCTCCTTTGTTTCCCGCCTAGCTAGGCCAGGGGATAAACAGCATTTTACCCAGCCGTCGGCGAGCACGCCAAGTAGGATCCCCGCTCGCGAATGACAAGTTTAAACGGCCTAGCCGCTGGAGACCCCTGTACCTTCGTAGTCTCACCGAATCGTGCACGCTGCTCCGGCCTTGCGCTAACGGGCGCCTTCCTCCTCGGATAGACCCCAACCTCTTTGCAGAAGAGCTCCGGCCTGTTCTAATACTATCTATCTGAGGGCTGCTCCACGCCCTTTTTCTCGTTCGCGTTCGTCTTTCATGCACTCCTGCAGCTAGGCCAACTACGAGGTGTGTGTGTCTCCAGCTACTTCTATCTGCTGCTTGTCCGTTGCCG
>SWBJ01000660.1:0-11915 GCA_024195555.1 Aureobasidium sp. EXF-12298
GGTGTTCCACAGCTTGATGGTGCGGTCGCGGGAAGCGGAGACGATCTGGCGGTTGTCGGCCGAGAAGGAGACGGACAGAACATCGTTGGTGTGGCCGACGAAGCGGCGGGTGGTCTGGCCGGTCGAGAGCTCCCACAGGCGGAGAGTCTTGTCCCAGGAGGAGGAAAGAGCGTAGGCACCGTCAGAGGAGATGACCTAAAAAAAAGGTCAGAGGTTTTGTCTTTGTAGTCATTGAGACTAGGATATTATCGTACACAGTCGGAGACAATGTGCGAGTGACCGTGGAGGCTGCGCTTGGGGTAGCCGTATGAGGTCTCGTCGCGGGTCAGGTTCCAGATGATCAAGGTCTTGTCGCGCGAGGCAGACAAAAGCATGTTGGGGCTGAAAACGAGGCAATCAGCATCTCTGCCTCTCTCTATCTCTTTCTAATTGTGTATGCTCACTTCTCAAGCGAGGTAGCCAAGCTGGTGACCCAGCCGGAGTGGCCCTCGAGGGTGCCGCGAAGAACAAGTTGCTCGGCCATGTTGACTTATGGAGGATCGCTGCAGCTCGATTGTTAGACTGGAAGTGTTCCTGCTTGATTGCGCGCGTATTTGCTGACCTGACGGAGTGAGACGTGGGCGATTGACTGGCGCTTGCTGAGATCCGACGGTGAAATTGTGCGAAGGACGGACACTTCGTGCGTCGAAATTCGCCCCGGGGTTCTCCCGACAAAACAGGAAGGTGCGCTCTCTCGTGCCAAGCTATTTGACCACCATCTCGACTTTTACTCCTGAGGTTTGATTTTCTGTGCTTCAATCATTCTGTATTGTTGCATACGAATATCTATCCTGTCGCGGTAGAGGCGACAATCGTGGAATTGGCAATTGCTCTTTCCAAGGCACGGACGATGCACCCGACGCAGGCTGTTGGAGGAAACCACGTCCAGCAGCCTCGCAGCCTCGACGCCTGGACCATCAATGGATGCTCACTTCATTCAGCAGAAAAGGAAAGCAGGACACGGAAACATGTCGACTGTACAGTTACGAGAAGGTTTGAGTGTGACGGTTTCTTTCTCGATTTACTTTTCTCACTTTCGAGTCCTGTGTTTTTGCGATTCGCTCCTCCCCAATGTAACAATTTCTGTCCTGTCCCACTTGTCTTTTCCATTTCCCTTCCACAAGTCGCTCTTCTCCCTTCAAGTCCTCTTCGTATCCACAACATACCAAAGTTCTTATCTCCTCACCCCCCTGCGCTTCGCCTAAGCTTCCATCATTCCTCTGAGATCTCGCCGTCTTCGTCTGACACATCCTCGTTCATCATCTCCTTTGCTCGACTGTCTTTCCCTGCAGAAGACTCTTTCGATGCTGGGGTGCTTTTCATAGTCGAGGTCTGCTTCTGGAAATTCTTTGCTCTCTTGTCATCTCCAGCCAGGACATCAGCAGCAGCCTCCTTGATCAGCACTCTCTGTGCAAGAACTGCTCCGATCGCACAAGGAGAGCATCTAGCCCCCACGAATCCGGTGCCTTTACATCCGGTGCACGGCACTTTCCTGTCACTCTTCCGTCAGCATCTTGCCAGACAGATGCAAAAGAAGAGGATCAGAACAGGGGAGGAAAATCACTTACCCTCTTAGCACATGACCAGCGCATATCTTGCATGTGGAGATTCTGACGCCGTTGATGCAGCCATGACGAGGATCTTTTGCGTGTGCCAGGGTTCTGTGCGGTCCAAGCGGAGTAGCGATAGTGGTGGGAGTGGAAGAAGCCTGGACAGGAGTTTTGGAGATGCTTTCCAGGGCAAAGAGAAGGTTTGGATTGGTTGTCATGATGGATATGTGACTTGTCTTGAGAACAGGTATACGTAGTGGATGTGTATTGATGGTAAGTTTTGGAGAAACGATGGTGTTGGCGATGGGGATTAAATAGTCTTTGGATGGAGGATGTAAATAATACGGTGGTTTCAGGCGCTGGTCAGGATGGGAGCTTGTGACTCTTGTGCTTAATGTGCAGAGGAAGTCACGATCTTGGGAGTGGACTTTGCACGTGGCTGCTGCAAATGTGCAAGCACACGACCTTACACGTGCAGGCGTGCGCTACAGTCGGTTTGACCTTGTGTTATCGTCTCCTATGCAAGTTGGAAGATATTCTTGTATTACGCATATATAGAACCAAGATGACAATGTAGTACGGAAAGCAAAGATATGACCCTGCAAAACAAGGAGGTTGAGTTGATCCGTCCAATAAATTCTCTGTGCCTGTGCCTATCTCTCTTCTACACCGAGACCATATACTCTCGGTCCGCTCCACCGCGGGTTAATGTGTTCCTGCATTACGACAGATAACCACTTCAATTCAAGAGCATTGTATGTAATTAGATCCTTATGTCAACAGTAAGAACGTTGCATTGCGTAAGATGACTATGGAGACCAAGTCATGGACCAAAAAATGAGAAGCATACAAAGGATAATAGGGAAAATACATAGGAAAGGGTAATCGACGAAAATGGGGTATTTATCAGCGCTCATAAACAAGTAAAAGACCAACGTGTGAGAAACACCGACTAGCCCAAGATACCATCCGAAAGAAAAAGAAATTGACATGCCGTTTTTTGACACCTCTGGTCCAAGAGTCAGCTACGGCATCTCGACTGGTGGAGGTGGCGGAAGTTGTATTTCGAAAGCGGCACCTTTGAACTCGGAGCGTTTGTCTGTGGCCTCCAGCTCCGCGATGCTTTGAAGTGGCGGAGCCTCGGAATGGTCTCCTCGTATTGTCGTCGCTGGTGTTGTGCTGTCGGCAAAGCTGCGGTCGCTCATACTGCTATGGCTTCGGCGCACGTCGCTCATGCTGCTGTGGCTTCGATGGACATCACTCATACTGCTATGACTTTGTGATGAGCGTGGAGAGGTAATCGTTGGTGAAGTGACCGTGAGACCAAGGCCAGTGGCTCCGCTGGCTCCCATGAGAACTGAGCCACGACGAACGCCCTCCCTGTATTTCTTGTCGTCTGCTAGATCTGCTTTAACGACTAATCGATCCACGAGAACTTGGTGGGCTTTATTCAGAGTCTTTTTGACGAAACTGGTGAGAAAGACGTTGCAGTTCATGTCGACGTCCTCACGTAGGTACAGCCCTTCGCGAGGTACACCGAGGTCACTGAAACCGAGCTCCTGGTGCTCTCTTTCCTCCCCCATCACGACGTCGTTTCCCCCTATGCTCCATTTTTCCTTGATTTCGAGGCCGGCAGGCGCATAAACGTGAGTCTGAAGCCCACGCGGCAGATCGTGGAAACAGGCCTTGTAGTTGACTTGGCCCTTGACTCCTGGCAGATATGTAACACGGTCTGTGAGCTCGTACCAGAGACAGTGGAACTCGTCCGGAAGTGCATTGGGGGGTGGTTTGCATCGCGCGTGATTGAGGACCAGGGGATTTAATTCAATCATCTCGCTGTGCGAATGCAGCATCTCGACAGCAGTTTTCCTACTGATTGTGGGAGGTAGTGGTGTCACCACAGTGTATACGCTTCTTTTCCAGAAAACCATGGTACCTTGAGATGGTATGCAAGTCGCAAAGATGATATGTGAGATGTCGCGATCTCTTGATTGATCGTGGGGCGTAAGATCCAGTCGCAAGTTGTCGCGATCCTCTGGACAGATGGGTGAGTGATATGAGAGTCAAAAGGACGGCGGTGCGAAGGAAGAATGGCAGTCTTATTTGTCAGGCAGGCTTACGTGTGGTGTCGTATGCAAGGATTTGAACCAAGCTGTTTCTGGACCCGGACAGCACTCAGCTTATCTACTTGTCGGAGTATTGCCTTAAGACGGTTGCGCAACGGCCGGCCACAGCCGCACCTAATATTCCCATGATTGCGACCACAGTCTGAATCTGTGGTTCCCCCATGTCTTGCCTGAAAATGGTCGGGAAGGCGCTGGTAGATCCAATAATGCCCGTGCTCGATGGACATTTTTTGGCCAATAGTAAGTCACGCAGAAAGCTTGGCTTTACTCTAAACCTTGTGGACGTCATCGAGTGGGACCTTCCTCTGCATGCAGGTTCGTTCTCTATCAAGCTTGCGGATCTTCTTTCCTGAGGTGACTTTCAGGTTGTAACCTCATCAAAGTGTTATCGTTCTTGACTGTCCTCATCGTAGGCGTTCTTGCAGGGCTATACTCTCATCATTGACATTATCAACTCAGCTCATCCGTATCGCTCGGCCCATCGTTACAATCCAATACCCGGCGCGACGATCAACTGAATCGCAATTTTAAAGGCTCTCACCCTCCATCTCCATCAACTCGGCACGATGGCTTGGGAACAGCTTGAACTTACACCACCCCATCTTTCATACCTTCTCATCTCTTCGTTCTTGATTGTCTATTGCCTTTTCGCTACCTTTGTCAGGAACCGTCTTCATCTGTCGGAACCGCCCTTGGCACTTCTTGTTGGAATCCTTCTGGGACCAAGAGTGCTCGGCTGGCTGAACCCAAACTCTTGCCCTCAGCAAGGATGTACTGGCGATGAAAGTGACAGATGGGGCTGGGGAGACACCCAAGTCCAGGAGATTTCTCGTGTCATTCTTGGTGTTCAGGTCTTCACGGTTGGTATCGGCTTGCCAAGGTACTATGCAAGCAAGCATTGGAAGAGTGTTGGCATTCTGTTGAGTAAGTCTTTCCTATCCAACCTCATATCTGGATTACTGCAGGTTCTCTACATTTGACGCTGTATGGTCTGTTGCGTCAGACCTGAGACAATGGCTTTCCTTCATGGACTCTCAATGCAGCGCATCTAGTCCCCGTCCTTGCAATATCTCTTTCTGCACATATTTCTGCAGGACTTCATGTCGAGACTCTTGGCCATTCTCGGAACATACATTCTGAGTGAGAATCAAGACTGACTCTCCAATCTAGCGATCGTTATGACCTTTGGCTGGTTCGTCTGCTCTCTTTTTGCCGCCTTGATGTTCAAGGTAGACATTGCGACTGCTTTGACTATCGCCGCTTGTTTGACACCAACCGATCCTGTTCTATCATCGTCTATTCTCTCCAACAGTCAGTTCAGTACCAGAGTACCAAAACGCATCAAGGATATGCTGGCCGCGGAGTCCGGTTGCAACGATGGCATATCTTTCCCGTAAGTCCACAACAAACACGACTGCAAATAGTGGCTGACGGTCCCTTGCAGCTTTCTCTATATTGGACTGTACGCACTGATCCATGCGGATCCTAAGGCTGCTATCAAGGAGTACTTCCTCATCACTATCCTCTGGCAATGTACCTTCGGCATTGTTGCAGGCCTGGTCATCGGCACGATCTTCAACAGACTCTTGCGCTTTTCTGATGGCCGAGGCTACGTTGACTCTGCTGGTATGATTGTATTCTATCTGCTCCTCGCAGTTTTCAGCGTCGGAGTGGGTAGCATCCTTGGCTCTGACGACTTCCTTGTGGCCTTTGGTGCTGGTTACGGTTTTGCTCGAGATGGCTGGTTTAGCAAAAAGATCAAGGACGCCCATCTCCCGGATGTCACTGACCTGCTGCTCAACTCGGCCATGTTTATCTATCTCGGTACCATCATGCCTTGGGAAGCATTCAGCGCTCGCGACATTACTCCTTATATCACCCCATGGAGACTTTTCGGATTTGCCGCCTTGGTCTTGTGCTTCCGTCGCATTCCCATCATGCTCGCAACCTACAAGATCAACCCTGACATCCGCACTTTCCGTGAAGCTCTCTTTTGCGGACACTTTGGACCCATGGGGTTGGGTGCGATCTTCCTGGCTATCGAAGCTCGTGCCACTCTTGAGACTGGCACCAGCGAACCATTGCCTCACCCTCCAAAGTTCTTGCCACCTTACTCGAACCGCGAAAAAGCAGTCGAGATGCTCTGGCCTGTGATATGCTTTGTCGTTATGTGCAGCACCTTTGTTCACGGATTAAGTGTTCTTGGACTAAGTCTCGCCAGCCATTTCCGCAGAAAAGAAGGCGAGAGAGCACCTTTGCTAGCTCAAGAGACTGATCCGCTCGACGGCATGGAACATGAACGTCCTGAAGATATGGATACCGACCATGAAGAGGACTAGAACTCCAACATCGATCTTTTGCAAGTCCTGGCAGAAGAAGGCGTGGCTGACTACGGTCTTCACACGAACAACTTGGAAGTTCGCGGTGTCGCATGTGCTCCATCAATGTTTATACAACGGTCAAATGCAGGAGACGACATCGAACTCGACAACTTGAACCGTAATGGAACTGTCCGAACCGAGAATGCAGGTCCGAGTGGACAGAATCAAAATCAAAATCAAAATACATCGACTAACCAGGGAGGCTCGGGTGGAGACGATGTGAGAGATGGGGATGATCAGGGGTCTACCATCGACGCTCAATGCAGACCACTAAAAGACTTCACCCGACTATTCACCTGCTGCTTCTACTGTTCGACAAAAGGGAAGGATCGTGGGAGGACACATGATGCACCACCAAAAATAGTCAATGCACCGCTCGGAATAGACCCAACACGACCGCCACCACAAGAGACACCGGAACAGAGTCCACCACAGGCCAAGTTACCACCACGAGCATCAGTATCACCAACCAGATGCAATATCTTGTAACGGAGAGAATACGAGAACCAAGATAGATATATTCTAGACGGGAAGGGATAAGAGGATACATTCGTAACAATAAAATACATTCTTTTGATAGAGAACGAGAGCGTGCCGAATGTCGCCTGTATGTGCATAAAGTGAGAAGACCAAGTCCGAGATTGCGCTCTTGACCAAGACCGAGTAAGCCCAAGATCTATGTGCTGTACAAAAGTCTCTTGCACAGAAGACATGCGAAGCTGTTTCCCACAATGAAAGAACCAGACCCTCAACCTCTGATACGAACCAATCTCAGCCGTCGATCAATCTCAAAAACCGCATTTATGCCCAGGGAAGTATTCATCTCTTCTTTTTCGACTCCCAAAGACATGGCTGACAAAGGATTGAAACGATGACAAACAGCAGCAACAGTTCTACTCCAACCATCTAGACACGGTAACCCAACTGTGACGCACAGAGTGTCTCCTGCTCGCACCGCCTTCTGCCTGCTCTTCCTCTTGCTCCTGTTCAACCTCAGGGATGTGTTCGTTGTTTGGTTCGACCAAAGTTTCGATGATGGTAGGGGGTTGGTTTTCTTGGTCGTTGTCTTCTTGCTCATACTCTTCGTCTTCTTCGGGGATGGTGGTGTGGGCGACTGGTACACGGGTCTGCGACATTTGAGCAGATGGTTGAGTTGAAGTAGAGGATTGAGTGCTTGTCGAAGGGTTGGTGGCGTGAGAATAAGAACGACGTGAAAAAAGTCCACAGCAGAGAGATCTCAGACCTCCACTTCCGCTTCTTCTACGTTGATGAGATTGGGAAGTAGAAGGTGCAGTAGAAGCAGAAGCACCGCCATCGACAAAAAGCCTTCTCTGCACGGGAGGTGGTGTATCCTCCCTTACATGCACACTTTCCTCTCCAGCTCCAAAACTACTGTTGTTAGCAAGAGGAGCAAAACTCTCATCACCATCGTCGTCGACAAAACTGTCATCGTCATCAGGCATAACAATGAAAGGCTGAACCATCGCTGTAGTGCCGAGATTGGCAATCACTACTCCACAAGAAGGACGGAACTGCTGGAGATTGGGCCAGTGGTTGACAGGCGACGGAGTAGATGGGTGTAGGATTGGTGAGGAAGGAGGTGGAGGTGGTAGAGGTAGGTGATGGGTCGGTGGGTTTTGGCGTAGAGGATGGCGGATCTGTGAAGGCAGGTGGTTAGTGGAGTGAAGAGGTGAAAAGGGGAGAGAAGGGGTGTACCCAGCGTTCACTTGGTTCGCGACTCACAGGGGAGGGTGCGCGGGTGTGCTCTTCTTGTAATTCAGGTGTGGAATTGCGTTCGTCGTTCAAGGCGACTGTTGAAGGTGGCAGAGGTGGCAAGTTGGAGATAGACGGCAGTGAGGCTGATGCTGTGACGACGGACGTCGAAGAAGATGCAGGAGTCGGAGATACCAGGGGTGCCAGATATGAGACGTCCATAGCGTCTTCTTCTTCTGCGCCTGCGTTTGCTTCCTCATCTTCAAGGCTCACTGGTGATCTAGATGCACGGTTGACCGTAACGAAAGCATTCCAATCAGCGATGCCACCAAGACTGACACCATATCTCCTGGTATCATGTCTGTGGTTCTCTCTACCACCAACCAGGCGACCGAAGTCCATGCTCTGAGTGTTCCTGCCATCACGTTGGACATGGTCCACATTGTATCCTTCGTCGCCAATAGGACCATATCTCTGGCCCCAAAGATCGCTGAAACTGCTTCGTGGAATCTCAACATCAAGACGAGGTCGACTGGGATGATTGTAGATGTATGGTCCATCGTTGGGAACGCTGATCTCTCCTTGGTCGACAATCGGTCTTGAAATTTTGGGTCTGTTGTCGTGATCAAAGGTGGGCGTTCGATTATGACGACCGCGATGGGAGATGCCTAACAGACCGCTAAGACGGCGACCATTGCGGTTGCGGGCACGCGTTGTGATGTTTGGATGTAGACGCGGGCTAGGGGCCAGATGAGGAGAATCTGGGTCGGCGATGAAGGCGGCGGGTTCAGGCGTAGCGGTGCCATAACCAGAATCAGGATCGGAAGCGCTGTTCTGGTGAGACATGTCTTCATAGGTCTGAAGGTTGCGCCGAAATTCTGCTATGCGGCGCTCCGTATTGTCGACATTCTCCAGATCCACCGTCAGGCGGTGCCGCTCCCTTTGAGAAGACATAGCTGCCCGAATGAGAAGAAAGGGTGTTGCTGTAGCGTGTTGGCGCAAAGGGCGTTTTTGTTGATCAAATAGGGTATAGATTCCAGCTACTGCAGCAACGATCTCTCAAAGCAAAGATACATAACACTGATGCTGCCTTGATTAGGTATACAGGAGAAGGGATGGTATGACTGGAAACCACCGAGTAGTGACGAGTGACAGGTGTGAAGAAAATAGAGGCTGTGCGCGAGTGAATCGACATACAAAGTCCGACACGGAGAATATGTATATGACGACAGCGGCAGAAAATGATGGAAAGGACAGAGATTTGGCAAGAGTTGTGGGATGCACATTTTTCAGACTTATGATTGATAGGTAAAAGAAGCAGCAGGTCATGACAAAGGGCCAGATCGTGCCAAAAGGGATATGGGGCAATGAAGAGGAGAGACCAGAAGCATTACTTAGATTTCATTCTCAAGAAACCAGCAGATGTGTTCGGTAGACCTTGTCGGCGTACGCAGGTTGATTGTTCTAGGCCTCTGTCCAAGCAGGCCGTCCTTTTCGAGCTCTAAGAATGAGAAGCTCCAGTGGCAGGCATCAATGAGGCATGGCAGCGCTCTCTCGATTGGAGAGAAGATGTGCCGTCTGCGCTTGAGTTTGGCGGGGATTTTGAGCACCATGTGTCATGGTTGACAACGTCTGCCCCAAGCAGTAATGTCACCGGCCAGCTCCAGAGGAAGTGTGGACTGTTGGTGGTTGTGGATATTCCAGTCATGTCGCCATTTTCATCTTGCACCCGCTCTCTTCTTGTCGAGGATGTCAAGCCTGAGCTTCTCGGCAGCAACCTCAACCTCAAGCATCTGACCCACGCCAATCTTCCATTGCTGCTCTAGGGCTTCCAATTCACCCTTGCGAGCAGTCTGACCATCTCTTCTTGCCTTGTCAATCTCCTCAAGTTCAATTTTCCTCTGCGAGACTTCACGTTCGGCAGTGCGCAAAATTGCTTCGAGTTGGTCGTTGGATATCAACCATGCGTTCTTGCCGTACGTCTCCAGTAGCGAGAGGTTGACTTGACGCGATTCCAAATACTCTGAGGAAGCATAGGCTTGTTGGAGGGTTGCGCGCCATTGTTCGATATCGTTTGTCGCTGGCGCATCCTGGGCTTCATAACGTGACAGATCAATTCCAGTCTCTTTCTCTGCTCCGGTAGATAGACGCTCAAATTCAGTTTCGATGAGATCACTGAACTTGCTGGGTGTACGCTCTGGTATTGAAGGGTGGAGTGTCGTCTTGTGGTCCTGGGGCAGTTCGGCTTGGACGAGAGTGCGTGCTGAGTTGAGCTCCTGCTCTGACGGCGCAGCGTCAATGTCTGTCGCCATGATTAGCGCATGTTATTTGTCATTCGAAGTCACATCCTTACAAGGCAAGTAATCTTGTGAGCTCTGGATCAAAGGCATCTTGGTTGATGTGTGGTGTGGAAGGATTGACTGCATCGAGCCTCGAATTGACGTTCATCATCGCGCCAAGCAACCGACTTTCTCCATCTCCAAAGGAAGGCGCTGATGCTCACCACCTCACATACCACGAAAGGCACGGAGCTGTAAGAGATCAGAATGGCTTCAGAGCGCCATAGTTGCAGATGGATTATTCGAACAGGTAGGCACAGAGTAATGAATGGTATCTTCTTCCTGGGTCCCAATGCCTCTTTGTTCTTTTGATTCTAGAGAGGAAGTCACCTTTGTCGTTCCTTACCTCAGCTGAGACAGGTCTACTTCTACACTGTCGAGCAAGTCTTGCTTCTATCTTGCATGCTATACAAAACACTCCTCCTAGCGAATCCAGATTGTTCTTCCAATGGATCGCGTACGTACGGAGCGGTATGCCCATCGTCATTTGCGATCCTTTGCCAAGCTCAACCAGCCTGACGACCCACCAACCTCTTGGTCTTGGTAAGGCAGTGTCATAAGTCTGCATCATCGCCGACATGAGCAATCTCACATTCCATCTCACCAAAACTCCAATCAATTGACTCACGATCTCATTGACACAACGATACTATACCATATCGCTTTCGAAGCCACGACCAGAACAATCACCATGGCTCCCATCAAGACCTACGAGATGGTCACCACAAACCTCAAACGAACCAAGGCCGAACTCAGAGATATCAACAACGGTACAGCAATCTACGAAGTCGACCTCTCCTTTGCAACAACGGACCTACGCTCCTCAAAACCTGGACGACATGGCATTGTACTGCAAACACCATCTCCATCGAATCAAGTTCTCGGTACCTGCGACTTTACTTTTGGATCTCCAAGCACACCGATACATCTCGGCTTCGGAGACTCTGTGGCCTCTCCAGATACTGTAGTTTGGGAAGACATATACGTTCGCGAGATAGCCAAACAATCAGGCTTTGAGATTGGCATCGATTTGGGCGGTTCTATTGGTCGCAAGGTTTTTGACTGGAAACGCACGAGTGCGGTTGAGAACAAGTCAACTTTGAGTCAGAAGATGGATGGACTGCATTTAAAAATGGTGGAAAGGGAAACTGGTGTGGTTGTTGCCAGATTTGTGCACAACTTTATGTTTGGAAGCAAGAGAGGCACTTTTGAATTTGAAGAATTTGACGGTGGCAGTGATTGGGATAATGTTGTGTTGCTGAGTGGATTGGCCGTGCTTGAGTATATGAGGAAGAGTCAGGGGTGGTCATGGTAAGGAGAGGTTGTGTTTGAAGGAGGCCCGGTTATCTCTTAGGAACCAGATACAATACCAAAAGTATCGAGTTTCCGCTGTCCTTCACATCCGTTACTATGAGATCCTGGTGGACGTCATCAAAGGCGCTATCCAGTAGTGGGCATTCCTGCTCTACCAAGCAGCCATTGAACAAGAAACCATTGTATCGAGACATCTCGTCATTATATGATCACAGAGCATTGCTAACCCTACATGAGTTCAAACACTCTTTGCTCGACAGTTCCTATGTAGTTTCGATATACTGCATCCATGTAGTGAGGATATGTCGTTGTAATGCATGGAGACAGGGTCACCCTTCCGCCTACGGAATTTCCGTTGTGATTGCCAAAGGAACTTGATTTTTTAGACTACTGGCGCACGGCATGGTTATATACACAATCCGCCAAGAAGAGCCTTGGCTCCGGCATCGCAAT
>SWBJ01000661.1:0-11893 GCA_024195555.1 Aureobasidium sp. EXF-12298
AGTAATGGTTTCTTTAATCCATACAAGCTTTTTAGCTTACAATAATCTATTCTTTTTATCTTTAGATAAAGGAATTGGTATTTTTGGAGGTTTATTCCAGGTTAATTTATTCACACAAATTTTTAAGTTCTTAAATTTTTTCTTTTGCGGTTTAATTAAAAACATTCAACTTGTATTATTGTTATTAAAAAAAATACCCCCCCCCCTTTAATTTATATTTGTTATCTTCAAATTGTATTTAATTGTTTATATAACTATATACGAAGGTCTAGCTTTTATATACATCTTCTTTTAAATTTGAATTAAATTATCTTTATTCTATCTATCATATAAGGAAGATTATTTAAAAATAAACTTACCCAGATTTATAACACTATTAATCTTAATTTTCGCTGCGATTTTGTTTTATTTCTTTTTGTTCTTTTCGTTTAAAAATTTTAAACACATATATTATATTTAAAAAAATTTATATAAGGTAATACCGAAGTGAAAAATGGCAATTGTACTAATCATAATATTAACCAAGCGCCTGAAAACTCTAATCAGCCACCACAAAAAAAATTCCGATGCTTTTGTCGGGACCGCTGAAAATTCTAAGAAAAATATATCAAGCTAGCAGAACTAACGCCAGAGGAGTTATAGAAAAAAAGAGAAGGCGACAGAAAAAGCCCGCCGAAAAGGAGGGCTTACATGACAATATTATGTTTTACTTCGATCTCTGGCCGATCGGTGGTAGGAAACAAAGTAACGCTCTTCCGTTGAAAATTTTAATTCTTTAAGTCGACGCCATAAAAATAATAAATGACATTTATAAAATTAATTAGTTATGTAATAGAGAGATAAAATTTCTATTGTTGGTTATTTATTATCTGGCGGCAGGATCTTCTCCGTTCCCTCTCTCATTAATAAATTAATCTCCGATTACGAACGGAGGTAAGGCTATTAGTAAAAAGTCTGGTTTATTTCTTTAACATTAAAAGATCGGCGCACGCACAAAAAATTTTTGTGCGTGCGATGATCAGTAAACCTTTTTTTTTTCGTAGTGTATAACGAATGCCTTATATTAAACACCGGTTGTGATACAAAATTAAAAGTGTTATTATTACATAATAACATAGGAAAGTCCAGAGCTATATAAATAGAAAACAATTTAGATTGGCCCCATTATTTTTAGTTTATTTTGATAAACTCAAAAAAAAATCCGGAAGTTAAAACTTTGGTCTTTAGTAGAAAATAAAAGTCAAAAAACTTATCGTTATATAATAGCGAAAGTATTATTTGACTATGAGATGTAAAGCCTCTATTAAGCATTAATTTAGAATTATATTCTTTACAGAATCCGGCTTAATTGTATCCAACCTTCCCATTCTTCCTTTTTTTAGTCTATTAATAACTAGTGTAATATATCTTTATATAAATATGTCACCTGGCGATAAAAATAAAAAAACGCTTTTATCGCTCGATTGCATGGAAATTAATCGCTAGACGGCGTTTTTTATTTTTTTAATGCGCTAAAAAGAGAGCTTAACTTAACGGTAAAGTATGTGACTTTTAATCACTCCAATATGAGTTCGAATCTCATAGCTCTTAAATATCTAACGATAAACTAAAAAATCTTATTATTATATATTATTTAATTTTACGCTATGAATAAAAAATATTGTTTATTTCTTGAACATTAAAAGATATCCTCTTTAATATTTTTTACCCCCTTCGACTTTTTCGTTGCCTCCCCACCTTAAAAAAATATATTCTATTTTTTAAGGCTGGGAGGCTAAAAAAACACTTTTTTTTTTAATGGTCGAAGCTCTAGCATACTATTTTTCTTCAGAAAAATTTTGCATATTACCTCTAATAAGATAGAAAATATCATATATCAAACTAATCCTGAAGGGAAAATATCCCAAATAAGTATGGGGATAGAACGTTGATTCCTTTCTTCGAATGCTAAAGATATTGGAATATTATACTTAATCTTTGCATTATTCTCAGGTCTATTAGGAACCGCATTTTCTGTACTTATAAGAATAGAATTATCTGGACCCGGTGTACAATATATAGCTGATAATCAACTATACAACGCAGTAATTACTGCTCATGCTATATTAATGATATTCTTTATGGTTATGCCCGCATTGATCGGAGGTTTTGGTAATTTCTTATTACCATTATTAGTAGGAGGGCCTGACATGGCTTTCCCTAGACTAAATAATATTAGTTTCTGATTATTACCACCTAGTTTAATCTTATTCTTATTCGCTGCTACTATAGAAAATGGAGCGGGAACAGGATGAACATTATATCCACCTTTATCTGGTATACAGAGTCACAGTGGACCTAGTGTAGATTTAGCAATTTTTGCTTTACACTTATCAGGAATAAGTAGTTTATTAGGTTCAATGAATTTCATAACAACAATCTTAAATATGAGAAGTCCTGGTATAAGATTACACAAATTAGCTTTATTCGGTTGAGCAGTAATAGTAACATCAGTTTTACTGTTATTATCTTTACCTGTGCTTGCAGGTGGTATCACAATGGTATTAACAGACAGAAACTTTAATACTTCATTCTTCGAAGTAGCAGGTGGTGGTGACCCTATATTATACCAACACCTATTCTGATTCTTTGGACACCCTGAAGTTTATATATTAATTATACCTGGATTTGGTATAATAAGTACTACAATATCAGCTAGCTCTAACAAAAGTGTATTCGGTTATTTAGGTATGGTTTACGCTATGATGTCAATTGGAGTGTTAGGTTTTGTAGTTTGAAGTCACCACATGTACACAGTTGGATTAGATGTAGATACAAGAGCCTACTTTACTGCTGCAACTTTAATTATTGCAGTACCTACAGGTATTAAAATATTCTCATGATTAGCTACTTGTTACGGTGGATCATTACACTTAACACCTACAATGTTATTCGCATTAGGGTTTGTGTTTATGTTCACAATCGGAGGATTAAGTGGAGTTGTACTAGCTAACGCATCATTAGATGTGGCATTCCACGATACTTACTACGTTGTTGCTCACTTCCACTATGTTTTAAGTATGGGAGCAGTATTTGCATTATTTAGTGCATGATACTACTGAATACCTAAATTAATAGGATTAGACTACAACATAATGTTAGGTAAAGTACATTTCTGAATCTTCTTCATAGGTGTTAATGTTACTTTCTTCCCACAACATTTCTTAGGATTACAAGGTATGCCAAGAAGAATAAGTGACTACCCTGACGCTTTTGCAGGATGAAACTTAATAAGTAGTTTTGGATCTCTTATTTCTGTGGTAGCTACAATTGTATTCTTACACATGGTATATCTACAATTAGTTTATGGTAAACCAGTGTCAAGATACCCATGATTAACTCCACAGTTCTATACAGATTTATTACAAAGCTTATTAAATAGAGCGTACACAAGTTTAGAGTGATGTTTAAACAGTCCACCTAAACCTCACGCATTTGTAAGTTTACCTTTACAAAGCTAATAAATAGTTAAAAAAACTAAAAAAATAAAAAAAATATATATATTATACAAAGGGTTGGCCCTTAACTTAGTTCTTAAATACTTATTCTTAGGGCTGTCTATATTGTTAGTGCCAATGTGATAGATTACTTTTTTCCTCGTACTAAGGTTTTCTTAATCATATCTATTGTATTATCTTCATCGACCTTTTGTCGAAGTAAGTAAAGCGCTATATTTTTTATTTATTTACTGTATCTACGGTAAGAGTATATTAATTTACAGGATATTATTGGCTTAATTATTATATAGGGGTTAAACTATATCTCTTTTTTTTTATTCTACGATCCGCGCTAAAATATTAATTCGAGTTATAGTAGTACAGGTTCACAGGGCCGACAGGGCTGGAAAAGCTGGTGGGAATATTGCACCACATACGAGTAGTCCTTCGCATAATGATAACACACATCATAATAATCTAAGCAGTAGTTTGGATCCTACTGCTTTACCGAGATTGCACCCTGAGTTTTCACACTCTGATTGGTTACTCTTAGCTTATAAAATTAGAGAAATAAGACCGTGTAAAAATATATTTTTTTTAGCCTCCCTTCGACCAGAGGTCGATGGGAAGAAACAGTGGTTGATTACATTAAAGAAAATATTAGATCACGTTATTTTTATATAACAAACGTGAGTAATATTTTTTCTCAACCAGAAAGAATTATGCAGCGTGCTTATGCTCATAGTATAAATAAAACTTGATATAATATACAAGGTTTAGGCCTCAAATGGACGGCGATGGCGTCATAGACCGAAATTTAAATAGACATTAATAAATAAAAAATTTATTTATATCTAAATAACCCTTGCATTAATAAAGTCTTAAGATTTTATTCCGGCACTAAGGAAAAAAATAATTAAAGGCGTCGCCATCCAAAAAGGAATAGTTATATACTTTAGTTTAATAATTTAAAAGAGATAAGCTTAGAAAAGCTATCACATCACATTAGTGAAGTAATAGCTTTATTCTCCTCGCGAGGGGTTAAATATATAGCGCTTTGCAGGAGGGAACTCTAAAAATTACACCACTTTAAAGAAAAAAATAAAAAAAAAATGAATTTATCACTTATATTATTCTTAATAGGAATTTTAGGTTTTGTTTTAAATAGAAAAAATATAATTTTAATGCTTATCTCTATAGAGATAATGCTATTAGCTATTACATTCTTAATATTGGTAAGTTCACTTAGCTTTGATGATATATTAGGCCAAACTTATGCTATATATATTATAGCAATAGCTGGTGCTGAATCAGCGATAGGTTTAGGTATCTTAGTAGCATTTTATAGATTAAGAGGAAGTGTTGCAATAGAATTCAAATAATGTATTTAGCTTTAATAATTTTACCATTATTAGGATCAATAGTATCCGGTTTCTTTGGAAGAAAAGTCGGAGTAAGTGGAGCACAATTAATAACATGTTCTTCTGTAATAACAACAACAACATTCGCAATACTTGCTTTCTTTGAAGTAGGTTTAAACAACATACCGGTATCAATCCATTTATTCAAATGAATTGATTCAGAATCGTTAAATATCTCATGAGGGTTTAATTTTGATTCTTTAACAGTGTCTATGCTTATACCTGTATTAATTATTTCTTCTTTAGTACATGTATATTCTATAGGATATATGAGTCACGATCCCCATAATCAAAGGTTCTTTAGTTATTTAAGTTTATTCACATTTATGATGATTATTCTTGTAACAGCTAATAACTTTTTACTTATGTTTGTTGGATGAGAGGGTGTTGGAGTTTGTTCTTATCTTTTAGTAAGTTTCTGATTTACTAGAATAGCAGCAAACCAAAGCTCTCTTTCTGCATTTTTAACAAACAGAGTTGGAGATTGTTTTTTAACAATAGGTATGTTTGCTATATTACTTAGTTTTGGTAATATCGACTACTCAACAGTGTTCTCATTAGCTCCATTTATGAGTGAAGATGTTATTACTTTAATAGGTATATGTTTATTAATAGGTGCTATGGCTAAAAGTTCACAAATCGGTCTTCATGTCTGATTACCTATGGCGATGGAAGGTCCTACACCTGTTTCTGCATTAATTCACGCTGCAACTATGGTTACTGCGGGTGTATATTTATTAATGCGTTCATCTCCTTTAATAGAATATAGTTCAACAGTGTTGTTACTATGTTTATGAATAGGAGCAATAACAACAGTATTTAGTTCTTTAATAGGATTATTCCAACAAGATATAAAAAAAGTTATAGCTTATTCAACTATGAGTCAATTAGGTATGATGGTTATAGCTGTTGGTTTATCTTCTTATAATGTAGCTTTATTCCATTTAGTAAATCACGCTTTCTATAAAGGACTTCTTTTCTTAGGTGCTGGTGCTGTAATACACGCTGTAGCAGACAACCAAGATTTTAGAAGATATGGAGGGTTAAGACCTTTCTTACCTTTAACTTACTCAGTTATGTTAATTGCAAGTCTTAGTTTAGTTGCTTTCCCATTTATGACAGGTTTCTATTCAAAAGATTTTATTCTTGAATCTGCTTATGGACAATTTTATTTCTCTAGTACAGTTGTATATTTCATAGCTACAATAGGTGCGATGTTTACTACATTATACTCAGTTAAAGTTTTATACTTAACATTCTTAACTAACCCTAATGGTCCACTAGTTAATTATAAACATGCACACGAAGGTGATATATTTATGAGTTTACCTTTAATTGTATTAGCTATATTCTCTATTTTCTTTGGATATATCACTAAAGATATCTTTATCGGATTAGGTACTGGTTTCTTTGCAGATAATAGTCTATTTATACATCCAAGTCATGAAATTATGCTAGACACTGAATTTGCGGTACCTACTTTATTCAAGTTATTACCTTTAGTGTTCACTATCTCACTTAGTGTAATATTTATTGTATTATCTGAGTTCTTACCTAAATTATTAGTACACTTTAAGTTATCTAGATTAGGTTATAATATTTTTAGTTTCTTCAATCAACGTTTCTTGATAGAACTGTTTTACAACAGATACATCACAGATTTTGTATTAAAAATAGGTGGTCAAACAACTAAAGTTCTTGATAAAGGATCTGTAGAATTATTAGGACCATACGGTTTAGAAAAAGGATTGGTTAATTTAAGTAAAAATATTGCTAGTTTAGATACTGGTGTTATTACATCTTATGCCTTATACATATTAGTTGGTTTAATTTTCTACTTATTAACTCCTTACTTGTTTATAAGTGACAATAACTTATTTATTATAATAATATTTGCCTTATTAACTACTTTAAAATTAAACAAATAAATAAAAATAAAAAAAATCTATCTAATATACTGCGGTTATTAAATAAATATTATGTTAAAAAATTTAATATCTAATAAAAAACATAAATAACCCGTTATTTATCATTTTTCCCTCGCTTTACCCTACGTGTTATTCCCTATTCTTTTTTAGTATTAAGGGGTTTTTTAATATATATTATGTCAAATTTACATAGAAGCAACTTTCAGGGACACCCCTTCCATCTAGTTTCTCCATCTCCTTGACCTCTTTTCACACGTATTAGCTTATTAAGCCTAACTACATCAGGTGTATTAACAATCTTTGTATTCTTTATGCCTAGAGTCTTATCTCCCCCTGGTGTCGATTTACCCGTTATACCTGAGCTTGATATAGCTGCCGAAGCGTTAGGTTTAGGTTTATAAATTTTTCTAGGTATTAGCTTATTTCTAGGTCTAAAATGGTCACGAAAAAGCGATAAACATCAACTTAATCTTTGATTGGTCCCAGGGCTAGTTTTAGTAGGCGATGAATATCAGGATTGCGTGATCGACTTGTGGGATAGAAATGGTGTTTATTTATCCAGGCTCCTTTCCTCTATGCCTTCAGTATACGCAGTAAGCGGTCCAATCATGGTATCAACACCAATAGGTTTATTTAATGCCTTTCTTACTTCAACTAAGCTAGCACAAAATGTCTATTATATTTTAGTATCCGATTCTGTTCCTAGGTTTAGTTTTTTTGATGTTAATACTTTCGACGTAGCGATTAACCGTACAATCTATAAATTTTCTTTCCCGTAGATTCATTATTAACATTTATTCAGGGTTTAATACCGGGTCTATTAATGCTTCGTCTGTTTATGTGAATTACCACAATTACGCTAATATATTATTATTCGGCCCTAGTAAGCTTGTCACTGTACCCTTACCTAGTACTGCTTCGCAGTATGGTATTAATAGATTGATCATTTCTTTAGTTATCACACCTTTGTTTTTTTGTAAGAATTGCATTAATATAGAGTCTTAATAAAACCCCTAAAAAAAACATTATTAATCCGGTTCAGTTTAAATATTATATGAATATCTTAATATATTTAATATAAAAAATTGGAAGGTTGGAATAGGTATTGAGGTATTTATATAACTAAATTAGTAATGGAAACGTCCACGTTACTTAATGTGTTTTTTTTCGATTAGGATTAATAATGTTTTTTTTTTATTTTTCTAGCACGCAGCGCGTAGCAATCATTTGCTTTAAATTACAAATCTGTAATTAGATTTAGTCATTAAACTGTATTTACAAAAAATTTGATATCTAATAAAAAAACATAAATTAACCGTTATTTATCATTTTTCCCTCGTTTTGCCCCCTTTGTGTTATTGCCTTTTCTTTTTTAGTATTATGCGGTTTTTAATATATATTATGTCAAATTTACATAGAAGCAACTTTCAGGGACACCCCTTCCATCTAGTTTCTCCATCTCCTTGACCTCTTTTCACATGTATTAGCTTATTAAGCCTAACTACATCAGGTGTATTAACAATGCATGGTTTTTCTAATTCAGAGTACTGATTACCATGTGCACTTATTTGTTTAGTTTCAAGTATGGCTTTCTGATGAAGAGATGTAATCTCAGAAGGAACTTATTTAGGTAACCATACTTTAGCTGTACAAAGAGGTTTAAATATGGGAGTAGCATTATTTATAGTATCTGAAGCTTTATTCTTCTTAGCTATATTCTGAGCTTACTTCCATAGTGCTTTATCACCTACAGTAGAATTAGGTGCACAATGACCTCCAATGGGTATAGAAGCAATTAATGCCTTCGAATTACCTCTATTAAACACAGTATTATTATTAGCATCTGGAGTAACTATTACTTACTCACACCACTCTTTAATCCAAGGAAATAGAAATGGTGCATTACTAGGTGCAATCTTTACTGTATTCTTAGCAATGATATTTACTGCTTTCCAGGGAGTAGAATATGCAGTTTCTTCATTTACTATTTCAGATGGTGCGTATGGTTCATGTTTCTATTTTGGAACAGGATTCCACGGAATACACGTAATCATAGGAACAATTTTCTTAGCTGTAGGATTATGACGTATTTTAGCTTACCATTTAACAGAAAATCACCACTTAGGTTTTGAAGCTGGTATATTATACTGACATTTTGTAGATGTGGTATGATTATTCTTATTCTTATCTGTTTATTACTGAGGTTCTTAATTACTCAAAAAAAAAAATTATTTTTAGCCCCGAGATTCCCTTTAAATTCCAAATCTGTAATTTGATTTAGTCATTAAACAGTAATGACAAAAAATTTTTTTAATCTAAACTATGCCTCAATTAGTGCCATTTTATTTTGTTAATGAAGTAACATTTGCATTTGCAGTTCTTGTTACTCTTATATACGTTTTTTCAAAATACGTATTACCAAGATTTGTACGTTTATTCTCTGCACGTGTATTTATAAGCAAACTTTAATAATACCTTATCATCCACTCTGTCATCATCCACTGCGCTTTGCTGAATTTTTTTTTAAATAATGGAGGATAGAGGATGAGGTTTTTTATTAAATCTTTATATATACCCTTTACTTTATTCTTATTTAAATATATACTTTACATATTAATTTAATGAACTCATTTTTATACATAACAAGCCCACTAGATCAATTTGAAATTAGAAATTTATTAAGTCTAGATGCTCCTATACTAGGAAATTTATCTCTATCTTTAACAAGCATTGGTTTATACTTAACAATAGGTGGATACCTATTATTAATGTTAAATTTAATGGCAACAAATAACAATAAAGTTGTATCAAATAGCTGATCAATTAGCCAAGAAACTATTTACTCAACAGTACACGGTATTGTTGTAAACCAAATAAATGCAAAAAATGGACAAGTATACTTTCCATTAATGTATACATTATTTGTGTTTATCTTAATGAACAATTTAATTGGTTTAGTACCATACAGTTTTGCTTCAACTAGTCATTTCGCATTAACATTTTCACTTAGCTTTACAATAGTTTTAGGTGCAACATTATTAGGATTAAACAAACACGGATTAGAATTCTTTTCTTTATTCGTACCTGCTGGAACTCCAATCGCTTTATTACCTTTACTAGTTATAATTGAGTTTATCTCATACTTAGCGCGTAATATTTCATTAGGTCTAAGATTAGGTGCAAACATCTTGTCTGGACATTTACTGTTAACTATTTTGAGTGGTTTCACATACAATATCATGACTAGCGGGTTTATCTTCTTCTTCCTAGGATTCTTCCCTATAGCATTTATTGTAGCCTTCTCAGGACTAGAGTTTGCAATAGCCTTTATACAAGCTCAAGTGTTTATCATCTTATCATGTAGCTACGTAAAAGACGCTTTAGAACTACATTAATAATAAAAAAAAATACTAGTAATGCTTAAATTTAAAACATCAATGAAAAATATATTAAACCGTTTTTTATTATTAAATCCTTTTCTTGCATTACCTTTACAGAGATTTTTTTCAACCGTTGATCCTAAATCTAGCCTTCTAAGTTTTCCTAATGCGGGGTCATCCAAATTAGAAATTCTTAGAGCGGGAAGAAACCGTAGTGGTATTTATATGTGGACAAATAACTTAAATGGAAAAAAATACGTAGGAAGTTCTGTAAATCTTAAACGTAGATTCCAACAATACTTTAATGTAAATAGACTGTCAAAAGATGCTAGTATGCATATTAACAGAGCACTGCTGTTCCACGGTGTGTCTAATTTCAGTTTAACCATCTTAGAATTCTGTGATAAAGATAGTATTATGGCTAGGGAGAAACACTATTTTAATAAGTACTCTCCTGAATATAATATTCTATCAGAGCCGGGAAGCCCTTCACGGGGTTCAGGTTGAAAACATGATTTACAAACAATTGAAAAGATACGTCTTTCTTCAATGACAAAATTTAAATCATCAGAATATTTAAGTAAAATTTCAAAAGCTCAATCCACAGGAATTAAAATTCAGGTAACAGATATTACTACAAATACTATCACATGTTATCATGCTATAAGAGCAGCTGCTGCTGCCCTAAATATAGACAAAAGGGATATTGAACATTATATTTACTTAAATAAAGATAAACCTATTTTAAACCGGTATCATTTCAAACTTCTTTCCTTCAAACAACCTGAACTAAAACAGAATAATGTTCAGAAAAATTCTTTAAAATTAGAGGTTAAAAATATTAATACTAATGTAAACACGGTTTATCCTTCCATAGGTGCGGCAGCTAGGTCATTAGGTATACGTCAAACTAGTATATCTACATACTTAAGTAAAAGCCGTACTAAACCATTTAAAGGTATTTATTTATTTAAATTGATTTAGTAATGGTTTATACCTATTCGTCTAGTCAGGTCACCTTATTTTAACAAATCTAAGTGGTTTCACATACAATATCATGACAAGTGGATTTATATTCTTCTTTTTAGGATTCTTCCCTATAGCGTTTATTGTAGCTTTCTCAGGGTTAGAATTTGCAATAGCATTTATACAAGCTCAAGTTTTCATAATTTTATCTTGTTCTTATGTAAAAGATCCATTAGAATTACACTAAGCAGAAACACTATAAAATATTCCACTTTGTGGATGTCTTTATCATCTATTAATGCTGCGCTCCGCAGTAGTAATAAAAAAAAATAAAAAAACCCCTTTGCTTCTCGCTCCGCGCTCCGCGGAAAAAATGTATAAAGATCATCACTAAATATTCTTATTTATAAGGTAATGATCATAAAACATTAAAGGTTACCCTGGGTCTTTTTTAAAATCTTCGACATAAGGTGGATAAATATGATATTAAAAAATCTAAAATAATTCATCTTGTTTAGAGAGGTTTAAATTTATAACAAACCAAAAAAAACATGTTAATTTCTCTTTTAACTTTATTATTAATTTCAAATGCTCTTACTTTAAGAACTGACAAGTCTATATTATTCTCTAGAGTAGTAATGGTTTCTTTAATCCATACAAGCTTTTTAGCTTACAATAATCTATTCTTTTTATCTTTAGATAAAGGAATTGGTATTTTTGGA
>SWBJ01000662.1:0-11715 GCA_024195555.1 Aureobasidium sp. EXF-12298
TTTGGGTTTCGGCTCCATTCTCAACTTCACCACCAAGATTGGTACTGGTATGGGTGAGCAGATGCTTTCTCGTGAATACTACTACCTCGGCACTCAACTTCCTCTGGACCGCTTCTTGTCTTTCTACTACGCTCACGCTGGTTTCCACGTCAACAACACTCTCATCATGTTGTCGGTGCAGCTCTTCATGTTCTGTATCCTCAACCTTGGTGCTCTCAGACACGAAACCATCATCTGCCGTTACAACAAAAACACCCCTATCACTGACCCTCAGTGGCCCACGGGCTGTGCCAACTTGCGCCCTTGTCTCGACTGGATTGAGCGTTGCTGTGTTTCCATTTTCATCGTCTTCTTCATCTCCTTCGTCCCTCTTACGGTTCAGGAATTGACTGAGCGTGGATTCTGGCGCGCGGCTACTCGTCTCGCCAAGCACTTCTCTTCGTTCTCTCCTCTCTTTGAAGTATTTGTTTGTCAGATCTACACCAACGCTCTCCAGCAGAACTTGTCATACGGTGGTGCCCGTTACATTGGTACCGGTCGTGGTTTCGCCACTGCTCGTATGCCTTTTGGTATTCTCTACTCGCGTTTCGCAGCTCCTTCCATCTACCTGGGTATCCGCCTGCTACTCATGCTTCTGTTCGGTACCCTGACTATTTGGGGATACTGGCTTCTTTACTTCTGGGTTTCGCTTCTCGCTCTCTGTATCTCTCCCTTCCTGTTTAACCCTCACCAGTTCGCATGGGGAGACTTCTTCATCGACTACCGTGAGTTTCTCAGATGGTTGTCCCGCGGAAATACCAAGGGCCACTCGGCATCGTGGATTGGATTCGTCCGTCTTTCGCGTACCCGCATCACCGGTTTTAAGAAGAAGGTGCTTGGTGAGCCGTCCGCCAAATTGTCTGGGGACACTGCTCGTGCTCGCTTCGGTAACGTCTTCTTTGCCGAAGTTATTGGCCCACTCTTCCTCGTTGCTGTAACCATCATTCCCTACCTCTACATCAATTCCGGAACCGGAGTCATGCGCTCAAGAAATCCCCAAGCATCAGCTGCAGACTTCGTACCCCGCAATCCCCTCATCCGTCTTGCCATCGTTGCATTCGCTCCAATCGGTGTCAATGCTGGTGTGTCATTCATGTTCTTCGCCATGGCTTGTTGTATGGGACCCATCTTCAGCATGTGCTGCAAGAAATTCGGTGCCGTATTGGCCGGTATTGCTCACGCCATTGCCGTCATCGTGCTCATCGTTATGTGGGAAGTTATGTTCTTCCTTGAGGGATGGAGCTTCCCCAAGATGCTTATTGGCATGATCGCTTCGCTCGCTATCCAGCGCTTCATCTACAAGCTCATCATTGCTCTGACGCTCACTCGTGAGTTCAGAACCGACTCCTCCAACATTGCTTGGTGGACTGGTAAATGGTACGGCATGGGCTGGATGGGCTTCTCTCAGCCTGGCCGTGAGTTCTTGTGTAAGATCACTGAGTTGGGATACTTCTCGTCGGACTTCTGCTTGGGCCACTTGCTGTTGTTCTTCATGCTCCCTCCTCTTTTGATTCCTTACATTGACACATTCCACTCGGTCATGCTCTTCTGGCTTCGTCCTAGGTATGTCTTTTTCTTAACCTCAGATTTGAGGACATTGCTAACATAATTTACAGTCGCCAAATCCGTCCTCCGATTTACTCGCTCAAGCAGTCGAAGCTCCGCAGACGTCGCACGATTCGTTACGCCATTCTGTACTTCTTCCTGTTAGTCATCTTCATTGTGCTTATCGTTGCGCCAATGGTTGCTGGCAAGTTCATGAACCTGAAGATCGACACTCTCCCTATGCAGCTGCAGCAGCCCACCAACCTCAAGAACAACGACACTACCAGCCAAACGACTGGTACTGCAGTGGCAGGTCAAACAGACGGCGCCGCTGCTTCAGGTGGCTCTGCCGCTGCTTCAGATGGCTCTGCCGCATCGTCTGCAGCAGCACGTCGCTTTGCTCACTTCATGTACTAAAAGAGCTCAGTGGATGAAGTTGTTTAATAGATTGAGCGGAAGTTTTGGCGTCAGAATGATTGTGTTCATCATGGCTTGTGGGCACGTTCCTGTACAACAGCAAGTTGGCAGGTGTGCTCGATTCGGTTGGGCAGCATAATGATGTTTATTTGTCTTTGTTTCTATTCTTTTCAGTTTCGGCGGGAAGAGAATTTGGGAATTGATTATTGTCACTGTTAGAATTAAATGCTCAAAATGCAACCTCCAGTACATATGCACAAGCACTGTCCTAGCATTGGAATTGTACACGAACAGCGAGCTAGTCAAGGTGTTGTCTGAGATGGGAGCAGCAAAGAGGCAGGTCACGTGCATGTCATTGACAAGGCGCGCAAGCTGCAAGAGTCACAAGCTCCCAGTGTACATGTGGGACCAGCGAGGTCTCCAGCATAACTCGAGTACATCGGACCTACTACCCACATCGTGAGTCGCTCCTTCCTTCCTCTTGCATCTCAGTATACACGCGCACTGTTGTAGCACACTCGACATGGCTAACATGGACAGCCCTGCAGCTGAACGCGACCATGCCTGCCATGCTGGATGACCCGACGGCGCCTGCCATCTACCGCGCATCTGGCGATGCGCCCTATCCCACTCCATATGCCCCGCTGCCCGCCAACATTGTGCCTCGTCAAGTCACTCTGCGTGACCGCTCAACCACAGCCACCCTTGTACCTTTCTCTTCTCCGCACCAAGTGCCCCAGACACTGCTTCACTATCTATGCGCCCTTCTCAATCGCGAAATCGAGGGCGGTGACACGTACCCCATGATCAATGAGCTTCCTCTCGAGTCTTTCGGTCCCTACTGGTTTGCCAACTTTGGCGCCGTCATGCTGTTGGGCGACGTGAGCAATGTCGACCATGTCTGGCAGATGGAGAAAGAGGGCGTCGATTGGTCCAAGCAATGTCTAGGCAGCTTCTACATCAAGCCCAACTACCCGGGACGCTCCAGTCATGTCTGCAATGGTGGCTTCTTGGTCAGTGATGTTGCAAGAAACAGAGGTGTAGGTCGCTTGATGGGTGAGGGATACCTGGAATGGGCTCCTCAACTGGGCTATTCCTACTCGGTCTTCAACCTCGTCTACGAAACCAACATTGCTTCGGTCAGGATCTGGGATGCACTGGGCTTCAAGCGCATCGGTCGCGTCCCTGGTTGCGGTAACCTCAAGTCCTCCGATCACCTTGTTGATGCCATCATCTTTGGCCGCGATCTCAACGGCGAGGCCGAGGACTATCTGTCCGAGGAACGCTTTGACAAGATCCGCTTCTACCTCAAGACAGGCAACTATCCCAACGGTGCTGACCGCGCAGAGAAAAGCAGACTCCGCAGTGCAGGCGCTCACTACCGACTCGTCCCTGACCCCAACGGTGGCGAAGAAAAGCTCATGCTCAAAGATAAGGAAGTCATCAGCGATCCTCAAAAGCAATACGAAATTGCCTTGAAGACACATGCTATGACCCACGCAGGCATCAACAAGACTACTGCATCGATTGCTGAACGCTACCACTGGATCCGTATCAAGGAGACTGTCTCGCAAGCCATTCGCAACTGCACTGCCTGCAAGGAAACCGCCAAACCGGGTAAAGCAGCTACACCCAGCAAAGTCTCGGAACCTTCGCAAGCAAGTCCTGGCGCTGGAGTGGAGCAACCACCTCTTCTCTCGCCTGCCACCGTTGAAAACGCAAACCTGCAAAACGCTATGCAGCAGCATCATGCCGACACTCCCTCGCACGACCATATGGACCTCTCGCACTTCGACTACTCGAACATTCCTGTGGATCCGGCTATCATGACAGACATGTACTCGACTGCTCCTACATCGACTTCAGCTAACAATGCATTTGCTGCTGAGCCGACACAACAAGAAGTGCAGCAGCACGGAGGCATGTACGGAGCACAAATCTACGAAGAAGATGCAGATGCACAGTTGCAAGCTGAACTGGCCAGTGAGATGATTACGAGGGCTGCGGGCGGCGAGGAGTAGGATGCTAGCCTTGCTTTGTGGAGCCTCTCGCAGAAGTAGCACACGAGATCGTGATGGCATACAGACTCACTCCATCATTGTTTGAAACGGATTGCTAGAACACAAGAATCGTAACGAGAAACGTAGAAAAGGAAAATGGACGACTGTACTATCTTTAGAGCCTTGCTTTGTTCCATCGTGACATTCAACCAGTGGTGTAGAAGAGAGGCGTCCTTGGCAGAATACAGCAATATTCACAATCACAATCATGAAACAGGTCTGTGGACAAGCTGCATCTGTACTCCACTAACAGGTCATGTGCATGCATCCAGCACAACACCAAGCACACTTAAGGAAGTCAAAAGGGATAAACCCACACTCGGTTCTAATTAACTTGATAACAACCAACCCTCCCATTGCTCCTCCCTCCACTCTCCCCTCTTCCACTCAACTCATCCCTCAAAACCCAAACTTATGTTTGATCAACCCCGTAACTGCACCCCTCTTCTGCCTACTCACAAACTTACCAACATCATCCGCCCACCCTTGGCTATTGCTTTCCAAATTCTCCATCGAGTCGCCCATGATATTCAGTTTTTCTGTGCGTTCTTGGATTTGGCGTTGCATGTAGGCGCCCCAGCCTTCGTTGCTACCTTGTGCTGCTGAGGAGGAAGAGGCAGGGCGGCGGGAAGAGGCTAGTCGGGCGGCTTCGTCGGCGCGGGATTGCGCGAGCATGCGTTTTGAGGGGGGGCGGTCGGGGCCGCCGACTATGGGGGAGGGAGAGGGTTAGTGGGTGTGTTGATGGGGAGGGAGAAGGGGAGAAAGTACTTAGGATATCCATGTCTGCTGGTGTTACGTATTGCGTTCCTGCCACCCATTGGAAGTTTGAGATTGTGGGTCTAGGTGGGATGAGGGCTTCTGGGTTGAACAGTTTGTCTAGTGATTTTGGTCTGCACGAATTTGGTCAGTTGTTACTCTCTCTACACACTTTGCGCCTTGGTCAAAGTCACTTACAAGAGTTGGCCTGTACCCCACATGTTGATCAGTGCCATCTCAGAGGGACCGGTCCAGCCGAATATGTCTCCATTGGGAACGATAATGGAGTCGGCGAAGCGTCTGGTGTCAATGATGTGCGATATGTTGATCGAATTGAGCTCCTTCAACGCAGGCAAGGTATATGCGCGTACAGTGCCATCGCCGAACAGTCCAGCAAGCACATAGCCTTGATCCTGGAATCGCACGACGGCTGCTGAATCGCAAGAATAGCTGTCAAAAGTCTTATGTGCGCCTTTGGAAGTGGCTGGACGGAAGATACGTGCTTCGCTTGTGGTCACAGCGACGAGGACACCATCAGTCTTCACGCCGTTACGCAGATTGGCTACAGCATCAGGAGTTGCGGATGCTGGTCTGCCTGTGTGGGCATCAACGGGTGAAATGTGGATGATGCGACCATCGAACGATGTGACGCCCTCAAAGACAACACGGTAACGTCCACTGCTGTCAGGGACGAGCTTGAAGGTTGCCAGTCGACCCAAATTAGTACCGGCATGCAGGTTAACACTTGAGTAGTTTTCTCCTTCAAGAGTCATGACGCTGAACTCTAGTTTCGTGACCCACTCTGGTTTATCTCCTGGATGACTGCTCTTGCGACGCAGTGTGCCGAGTTTGTCACCCTTGCCAAACTCTGCAGTCGTGCCAAGGTGGATAATGGCAGGGCCACGCATATCAATGACAGCAAGTTTGCCTCCTTCCGAAGCAGCAGCCACGAAGCCAACCTCGCTGACCTTGACTGCAGTGATAGGTCCGCTTTGCAAGTCAAGCAAGGTGAATGGACACAATCCCTCCTTCAGACTGGGGTCTGTCCTCTCGATGATGTTTGTCAGAGCATTAGGACGATTTCCACCAGCAGATGGAGGCAAGTCACGACCAAAGTTTCGGTTGTGGCCCCAGCGGAAGACAGCGACTTCACCGCTTCTAGTGCCCGCTGCGAACTCGCCGCTTGCGCTGGCTAGAGAGGTGTTGGTGATGTCTACGCCCTCGATACGTCCCACAGCTCGACCAACACCCACTTCGAGGACTTTGTCGTTTTCAAGCTCGTCACCATGGCCTGCGTCCCACAACCTGACCGTACCATCTGCATGCATTGTTTGAATGATGTTGCGGTTTTCGTATCGCTTGAGAGGATGTGTTTGCTCCATGCCGCCTTTCAAGATCTTGGGACCCTGGTTTCGAGTCTCAGTCATACCAAGCCATCTGACTCTGTCGACCGTAGTAACATGTGCGCGTCTAATGAACGGATGGACAAATGACATGGATACGTGCAGCTGGTTGGAAGGCGTGATTGGGATGCCGCTAGGGAAGCTGAGCGTGATGACTTCTCCAGACGACAAAAGCGCTAGAATGGCAATGGGATCTTGAGCACCGGCAAAGTGTGGTGATTCTCGAGGAATGAGGCAGAAATCGACTACTTCGGCATTAGGTGGGGTTGGAAGCACTCTTTGTCGACGCGGCGATTCCAGATGGTCAGCAAGGACGTCCCAACTTGATGTAGCATAGTTTGGTGTTCGGCCCAGCTCGAAGAATGTCATACCTTTTGTTGGCATGGTCGTGTCTGCACCCCCAGCAATAAGAAGTGCTGTGTCATCGGGATCCTTGTTAGCACACCAGGAAATCTTGAAGATTGGCTCTCTGACTGATACCGTCGGACCAAGAGTAGTGGCGCCTTTGCCGGGGATGTTGATGTGTGTTTCGCTGGTCGTCCGGGCCAGGATGATTCTGCCGTCCTTGGGATCCCAGAATACCATTGAGCTGTCTTCATGTCCAGTCAGGATGAAAGTGCCAGTAGGATGCCAAACTGCTTGAGTAAGTTTCGGCCAGCGAGGGGTTCTTGATGTTGAAGGGTCTGCATGACCACCTGGCGCTCCAGCTGGGATCTCGTATTGGAAGAACTTTTGAGCTTGGTTCTGTTTGAAAGAGAAGGTAACGGCACCGTGAACATAACCGATCAGAAGCTTTCCAATATCTCTGGGATGGAACTGGATGCTGACAACTGGCGACACTCGTGCCCTTGAGTCATGTTCAGCCCACAGATTTGGGATCCGGAAAGGAGCGGCTCCCTCTCTATCCATATCATAAGCAAGAACATCTCCAGACTGCATACCAATCAAGGCATAGTCCAGCGCGGGATCTGTCGCGATGCATATAGCGACACCGGGTGGTGAATGAGAACCAACCAGTTTCTTCGCCTCGAGTGAATAAAATGACAAGTCGTTCTTTGAGTCGAGACAGACAAGCTTGTTGGCGCAGAATTGTATCTGCTTGGCTGATGCTCGTTGAGGCAGATCTAGCGTGACAGCCACTCTGCCTCTACCGAAGATGTAGATTTGTCCAGGACCAAATTTGCTGTCCTTTGTGCCCACCGCCAGCAGTGATTGCACGGGATCATAGGCGATGGCACCTATCTGACTGTTGATACCATAGCGCTCGATGTCGTCAATAGCGACGTGCTCGGGAGTAAGTCCGGCGGATAGGTCGTTCTGTATACCCGCCTGCTTGCCTCGAATAAAGCCGGCCATTGTAGCTTTTGTCGGCTTGAGAAGATATGATTAAGAGTTGTTCTTATTATTTTGGAGAGAAATGGTTTGCCTAGACATGTTCCGAGGGTTCATTGTCGCCAAGTCGGATGGGGAGCTTGGGCATCCACCTGTTTCCAAGTCATGACAAGATTTATGGTGGATTGTGACCTCCTCGCTTTTTTGCACGCGCGTCAGTGTACGTAGGGGGTGAATTTGCGACTTGAATTACAAAAGCTAAGTTTATACTCCTGAAATGTGTCGCACATGAAAAAAGTGGTGTCCAAAAAGTTTTGACGGGAATGTTCGTCCATTGGACTACAGCACGATCATCTCTTATACCCTCCTCGTGTTCAAAAGTATGTAACTTCCATCCTACTCCGACCAGAACACAGAGTAAGGTACACGTTACGAGAAGGCACAAACTCATTCGGAGACGAATGCTGTCCATAAAGAGTCCATATTTTTGTTGCTTCTCAGTGGAGACTGTCCAGTTTCCTGGTAGTATCATGCATTTCTACAGCACTACGCGTTACATACTTTTGAAGACGGGGAGGACACACCGTGCTTGGGCAGTATCAGGATAGAGAGTAGTGTTGAAAGTGTTGATGTATTCTCAAAGTGGTATCGAATCGGATAGTAAACTCTTCCGCTGAGTAAAAACAGAAAAAACACCCAGAAATGCGTACTCCCCAAACCATTGTCGTGAAGCTTTTGAACCCTTTCCTAACAGCGCCGTGCGTGAATCATTGAGAGATGAGAAGTTGGCACATCCCCTAGTGGACCATGACATCGCCCTGCTGCTGGGGAGGCTGGGGCTTCTCGGTGCCAGCAGGGGCAGCAGTGTCGGTTTCCATCTCGTCGGCAGCCTCTCCCTCAGCTTCACCTTCGCCTTCCTCCTCCTCTTCGTCTTCGTCTTCGCTAGCGCTGCTCTCAGCTTCGATGTCCTCACTGCCAGCATCTGAGACTTCGTCCTCCTCCTTGGGTTGTTCAACAGGGTTGGCCTCAGCCATCTCAGCGTCCTCGCCCTCCTTGACTTCGGGCTCGCCCTCAGCTTCAACCTCGTCCTCTTCAAGCTCCTCAGCACCGTATGCGGCCTCGTCGTCTTCCTGGTTGTCGGCGTCAGGCTGCTCAGGAGGGAATTCGGCGGGAGCGCTGGCCTCGCTGTCCCACTTGATGGCGAAGCGGGTGACACGGGGCTTCTCGGCGAGGATGCTGCGGCGAACCTTCTCGACGACGGCCTTGGCAGGAGGTTCGGCGATGAGAGCCTCGTCGGTGTACTCATTGTTGACGTAGTAGCCAACACGGACGAACTCGCGACCATCGTAGCTGCAGGTCAAGAGAATGACGGTGACGCCGAGGATGTCGCTGTTGGGGATGCGGTTGAGGTCTGGGGGGTCTGCTTCAAAGACGAACTTGTTGACGCCGACAGGGATGGGGCCGACAAGAAGAGAGTCAAGCTCCTGGTCGTACTCGGAGCTAGATTGCGCAAGTCAGCAGGAGGGTCAGACCGTGGGCATGTTTGTGGGACTCACGAGGTGGCAGAGCCGACGTAGGTGAGCTTCCACTCAAGATCCTTGTCCAGCTTCTCAAGACATTCGAAGGTGATCTCGAACTCGTAGGGCGAGGTGAAGGGAGCAGGGTTGTTGCGCACAGCAACGTTGAGCAGCGAGACAGCGGCCATGTTGATGGATGTGATGAGACTGGGAGAGATGCTGCGCTTTTGATGTTTGTGGAAGGATGCGATTTATGTGTATGTGACAGAAGAAAGGAGATGCGTCCGAACTTAGAGGTGAATGCAAAAAGGCAAAGTGACCAAGCTGTGAAAGCAACGTCAATGTTTTGTTCGACTGCCAGTGAAGGCCCAGTCGCGTCTCGCGTCGCTCGCGTTTCACGGCACTTTGTTCTCAATTTGGCAAAGACCCTGCATGTGACGTCTAGCTAACTCTTGATCCTCACTTTGTTCTTTTCCTTCAATCTCCCATCAACCGCATCTTCCTGGCTTCAATGCTTTGTTGGCTACTCCATCGCTCACATATCTGCCTTCTGCCTGACACGACAATCCGCCGGACGTCTGCTGGTGTTTACAATGATTGATCTGATGCTTGGACCCCTCCAGAAGCTCGCTACTGTCGGCGTCGGCGCTTTGGTAAAGCCACCAAATTTCAATCTTCCAACAACAAGCCGCTTTAGCTCATCTGGGAGAGCGCCAGACTGAAGTCCACTTCATGTCTTCCTGTATTAGGAGTATTCTGGAGGCACTGTGTTCGATCCACAGAAGCGGCAGCGATATAGCTTTTGTTCATTGCCTTTTGTCCAAGTCCCACCATAGACAATGGACATTTGCTTTTACCAGGCGCCACAATCACGAGCTAGGTATTCCGGAGCCGCTTAACGATTTCAAGCTCTCCATAGATGTGGTCCAGATCTTCTTGGTCGCATCCCGAGTATGACAAGTTGTGTTCACAAGAAGCATACACGGTAGGAAGCCAGGTTCCTAAGGATAGCAGTATTCGGTCTCCAGGCACAGGCAAGTTTTGTAAGTCCTTTGGCAAGGTGCATATCTTTAACAATGGAGTTCATCGGGGTTGTCATTCAAAAGTCCCCTGGAAGATTACTCTAGAGACAAGCAAATGCAGGCAGGATAGTAGAGTTGATCCTTCAGAGATCTTGTCAAGTACGTATCCAGCTAAACAGAAGAATCATGGGCATAACTAGTCGGAAGGACGAGAAGACAGCTGTCTCGCCGCTCATTGAAGTGGTCATCGTTATACCTAATCATCCTTGAACCGGGGAACTTATGTGGTAAAGGTTGAGAGAATGAGAGTCAGCCATCAGAGTCAGTGCGTCTCACGGACCGATTGCGGCAGCGGGTGCTCCGTAAAACTCCTGGACAACGAAAGCCAGCTTCACACCACGACAGTATGCAAGCTCTTGCCTCATGGGAAGCAAAGGTCCCGTGAGAACAACTGCCGTGAATCTCTATATAACAATCAAGGCTCTCCTCACAGCCGCGGATCTATGTATGGAAGGAGGAAGGACAATGTGGCTTTATTCGTGGGTGCCAAGTAGGGTTATGTTTCCAGACTGGGACTCCGCGTCCGGAGCAGCTCAGAAAGTCTAAGACGCCCGCATGGGCAAAAAATCCTGCCCCACTGTCAGTACTTATTGCTCATAGCTGTCGCCTCTCTTCTTTATTTCCTCAACTTCCTCTCAGTTGTTGCATACACACATACACATCATGTCTTCTTACGCTCTTCCCGAAAGCCATCGCGATGTAAGTGCCGAATGCGACAGTCAGAATTGAGGTCGAGTACTGACTATGTATAGCTCATGGAGAAGTCTCTCGTCGAGACTGACCCTGAGATCGCCGAGATCATGAAGAAGGAGATTCAGCGCCAGCGCGAGTCTATCCTTCTGATTGCCTCGGAGAACGTCACCTCGCGCGCTGTCTTCGATGCTCTGGGTTCGCCCATGAGCAACAAGTACTCCGAGGGTTACCCCGGTGCTCGCTACTACGGTGGTAACGAGCACATTGACGCCATCGAGCTCACTTGCCAGAAGCGCGCTCTCGAGACCTTCGGCCTTGACTCTGAGAAGTGGGGTGTCAACGTTCAGTGCTTGTCCGGCTCTCCTGCCAACCTCCAGGTCTACCAGGCCATTATGCGTCCTCACGACCGCTTGATGGGTCTTGACCTGCCTCACGGTGGTCACTTGTCTCACGGCTACCAGACTCCCCAGAGAAAGTAAGCAACTGAACCCTCCCTCTGAACCAACCAAGGAGCCTTCCTAACACTTTTTCCAGGATCTCTGCTGTTTCCACCTACTTCGAGACCTTCCCCTACCGTGTCAACCTCGAGACTGGCATCATCGACTACGACCAGCTTGAGCAGAACGCTCTCATGTACAGACCCAAGGTCATCGTTGCCGGTACCTCTGCCTACTGCCGTACCATCGACTACAAGCGCTTCCGCGAGATTTGCGACAAGGTCGGCTGCTACCTCATGGTCGACATGGCCCACATCTCCGGTCTGATCGCCGGTCGCGTCAACGACTCTCCCTTCCCCTACGCCGACATTGTCACCACCACCACCCACAAGTCGCTCCGTGGTCCCCGTGGTGCCATGATCTTCTTCCGCAAG
>SWBJ01000663.1:0-11653 GCA_024195555.1 Aureobasidium sp. EXF-12298
CTCGACCTCGACGAGACACATACGACAGTTACCGGCGATCATGAGCTTCTCGTGGTAGCAGTAGCGGGGGACGGTGGAGCCGGCCTTTTCGCAGGCCTGGATGAGGGCAGAGCCGGCTGTTCAAGCGTGTCAGACGTGGCGATGGTATGGGGATAGTGGTGAGTAGAAGCATACCCTCTATTGAGACCTTCTTGCCATCTGGGAGCGCGTGTCAGTCATGTCGGATGCGGTCTTGGTGCTAAGTTGTAGGCGTACCGATTGTGAGCTCGACCTCAGCAGGACGAGGGGCGGACGAGGCGAAGGCGCGGGTGGCATTGACAGAAGCCAGCCTCTGCGAGCGCGGCAGACTGCGCAAAAGCTGTTGGCGCATCATGTTGTGTGAGGCCGGAGGATATGGTTATGTCGAGTAGAAAGAGCGAGTACTCGTAGTATCGACAGCGAGAGCCACTGGCAGTCGAGCGGCGTCAAGTTTCCGCTCCGCTGACACCATGTCCGCTGATTGGCTGATGGTTGGTAAGCGGCTGTCTCCGCTGGCAGCCTGCTTTTTTCTTCCTTTTTTCTTTTTTTGCTTCTTCTGAATCCCTGGGCAGGTCGAGTGCACGTCCCTAATGCGGGGAGCTGTTGGTTCTGTTTACACGCCTAAAACTTCTTGTCGCCTGCTCGTTGCTTCCACCATTCTCTGTGCACTTATTTATTTCCTTCGGTTTGACGACCATTTCCACCATGTCGGCCGATCTGTCAACGATTGCCAACCTGCTACAAGCTAGTCTTGATCCCCGCCAGAACAAGCAAGGCAAGTCTCGCACGAAACACTCAACAGCGTCATGTGCTGACCACACATCACAGCCGAGCAGGCCATTCGCCAGGAGGAGGCCAAGCCTCAGTTCTCTCTCGCTCTCCTTCAGATTGTCGCTTCAGACTCATATCCGAACACAACACGGTTGGCCGCCGCCCTCTTCTTCAAGAACTTCATCCGCCGCACCTGGACCGACGAGGATGGCAACTACAAGCTTCCTCAAGACGAGGTCACCGCCATTAAGCGTGAGGTTATTGGCCTCATGATCTCTGTGCCTGCCACCATCCAGACCCAGCTGGGAGAGGCCATCAGCGTCATCGCCGACTCGGATTTCTGGGAGCGCTGGGACACTCTGGTCGACGACCTTGTATCGCGCTTCACTCCCGACAACCCAAAGGTCAACAATGGTGTCCTGCAGGTCGCTCATTCCATCTTCCGCCGCTGGCGTCCTCTTTTCCGCACAGACGAACTCTTCACTGAGATCAACCACGTCTTGTCAAAATTCTGCGAACCCTACCTCGCCCTTTTGCAGGTAAGACGCTCTCCGCTGAACAAGTGCTGACAGCATCACTGACATTCTGAAAAGAGCACAGATCAGCAAATCGCCGCAAACCAGAACAACAAGGACCTTCTTGCTCAACACTTTACCACACTCAACCTCAGCATCAAGCTGTTCAACGACCTTTCTTGTCAAGATCTGCCTCCAGTCTTCGAAGACAACCTCGCTTCCATTAGCGCTCTGCTCTTGAAGTATTTGAGCTACGACAACCCTCTCCTGCACACCGATGATGAGTCAGAGGCTGGTCTCTTGGAGTACAACAAGGCTGCCATCTTCGAGGCTTTGATTCTCTACGTTCAGAAATACGAGGATGCCTTTGGACCATACCTGGGCCAGTTTGTCGAGAGCTCTTGGACCCTGCTTACTGCCATCGGTCCCGAGACAAAGTACGACATTCTGGTCAGCAAGGCTCTGCAATTCTTGACTTCAGTCACCAAGATCAATCAATACGCACAGAGCTTCAACAACCAGGAAATTCTTGGTCAGGTCGTGGAGAAGGTTATCCTCCCCAACATGTCTTTGCGCGAGTCGGATGTTGAGATGTTCGAAGACGAGCCCATCGAGTTCATTCGCCGCGATCTGGAAGGATCCGACAGCGATACCCGTAGAAGAGCAGCCACTGACTTCCTCCGTCAGCTGGTCGAACAGTTCGAGAAGCTCGTTACAGACGTCGTTTCGCAGTACATTGCACACTACCTGGCCGACTACGAAAAGAGCAAGAGCGACAACTGGAAGTCAAAGGACACTGCCGTCTACCTCTTCACCTCGATCGCTGCAAAGGGTGTTCCTACTGCTGCTCGTGGTGTGCAGACAACAAATCCCAACGTTGATGTTATTGACTTCTTCCAAAAGAACATTGCTGTCGATCTCACTTCAGCTGACACCGAAGCCATCCTCAAGGTCGATGCCATCAAGTATCTCTACTTGTTCCGTAGCCAACTCACCCAGGACCAATGGCAAGCTGCCTTCCCTCTGTTGGTTCAGTGTCTTGGTAACGAGAACTATGTCGTCCACTCCTATGCCGCTATCGCTGTCGAGCGTGTCCTCTACATGACCGATGACAAGCGCCAACCCATCATTCCTAGAGAAACTCTCCAGTCACTCAGCAAGGATCTCCTGCAACATCTCTTCCTCCTCATGACCAAGGACTCCAAGGCCGAGAAGATCCAGGAGAACGAGTTCTTGATCAAGTGTGTAATGCGTGTTCTTATCGTTATCCGCGAAGGTGTTTTGCCTATCCTCGACATGGTTCTCACCAACCTCATCAACATCGTCAAGGTCATCCGCCACAACCCTAGCAACCCTCGCTTCTACTACTACCACTTTGAGAGTATCGGTGCTGTTGTTCGCTTCGCAGCTCCTACACAAGCCGCTAAGCTCGAAGCTGCTCTTTACGATCCCTTTGCTGAGATCCTGGCCAACGACGTCCAAGAATTCCAGCCTTACGTCTTCCAGGTCTTTGCTGCACTCCTCGAAGCAAACCCTTCAGGTTCTCTGCCTGACTACTACCAGAGTTTGCTTGGTCCCATTCTCACATTGGATATGTACAACTCTCGCGGCAACGTACCCGCTCTTGTCCGCCTCCTCTCCTCCATGATCCCTCGCGCCGTTGAGCAGATCGTTGCAAACAACCAGCTCGAGCCTATTCTGGTTATCTTCCAGAAGCTCATCTCCTCCAAGGCAAACGAGTCGCTTGGTTTTGATCTGCTCGAAGCAATCTGTGGCAATATTCCGGTCACTGCACTGCAAAACTACCTTACTACGATTCTGCAGCTGCTCATGACCCGTCTCTCCAATTCAAAGACGGAGAACTTTACCATCCGCTTTGTTCGCTTCTACCACTTCTTCTCAGCACGGGATGACAAGGGTCTCGGTGCCGATCTTTTCATCAACGTTACCGATCAGGTCTCGCAAAATGTTTTCACTCAACTGTATCTTCAGATCATCCTTCCCGATACACAGAAGCTGTCAAGACCATTCGACCGCAAGACTGCCGTCGTTTCGCTCACCCACACCCTCGCTAACAGTCAGGCTTTCGTGGATCGTTACGGCAAGAAGGGTTGGGGCTTCACATGCGAGGCACTTCTCAAGCTTCTCATCAACCCCCCTCTCCCACAAACTGCTGATGACCTGCTCATCGAAGATCGTGATGTAGAAGACGTCGGCTTCGGTGTTGGATTCACGGCCCTCAACACCTGCAAGCCCGTGCCTAGAGATCCCTTCCCTGAAGTTCAGGATGTCAAGCAGTGGGTCGGATTGTACCTGCGCGAAGCCGACTCCAAGACTGGTGGTCGTATCGCAGCCGCCGTGAGCGAAAAGCTCGGTCCCGATGCTCAAGCAGCCTTGAGCAGTGTCATGCAAGGATAGGAACTTCCACGAACACCGAACAACGAACCACCACGTTTGTCATTCAGGAAGCGTAACGCACTGGAAGCTTTCGGTCCAGTACCTGAGCTTCATTGGGACTCCGGGACCGACTCCTCTGTGTCCGAGGTTTCTACACCTCCTTCAAGCACAGAGGAACATTTGAGCCTGGCAGGGACCATGCAGCAAAATCAAAGCCCGAAAATGTCGGGCAGTTGAACATTTGTCGCGTTTGCTGGAATCCGCATTGTACTGGATGATGCTAAATGATTGGTCTTTGAAAGAAGGAAAAACATTAGAAGCATTTATCCCATCCAAAACCCCGCTTCGTTTATGCATTTAGCTCTATAGCTCCATAGACGCCCCATTTTCGTATTGTATCTTTATCGTTTCTTTTTCAAAATCAATACCATTCCCGAGCGTGAACTCACTTGGAGCTTAGGCACGGCAGCAGTCAAACCAACCTCCACCGCGGGAGCAGCATCAGATGAGGAACGAATCTCTCTCGACTGCACCCAGTGTGAGAGCAAATTGCCCTGAGAGATGAGTCTAAATCTGGGCGATATTCCGCTACAGTCGTCTGGATGAACGACACAACACTATCTCACAAAAAGAGGTCTCGCTTCCACTGATTTCCCGCGAGACGCAACATAAGTGCTATGAGCCATCCAGAGAAGAGTTGGGAAGTCGGTGCGTCTCTGAAAACTCCTCACCACCCAGCAATAAAGACACACAACCTAGAAGCAATAATGATATTATCCCCCAATCTCCGCCCAACTGCCTTCATCCCCAACAGCCCCAAAAGAATCTCATCGTCAAATAATCGCTCACCCCCAAAAACAACAACAACAACAACAAACAAACTCCCTGGCTAAAAGATCTAGCCTCTTGGGTTAGGGTTCCAAGGATTGCAGATACCAAAGCAAACGAACCTAGGATCTTGAAGATTGGGAGGAAGGTTTGAGTGAAGGGTGAGAAGATGGGGGAGTAAGCGGTAGACAGCATCAAGGGAAAAGGAAGAAATGGATGCGATGTTGCATGTGCTGAAGAAGGGTGGATTGAAGGAGAAAGGAGGAAGAAGATACACATGCGTAAGTCTGATAGAGCTAGATTCCTGTATTCGCCCTTTTGAAGGCTATCTGTGTCGTCTTTGTACAGCTTCACTGTGGACCGTGGGGCTCGAGGAACGAAAGGGGTCGTGCGAACACCACATTGCAAGACCAAGACATGCAAAACTATCAGGTACAAGGATCGCACGTATAATGGACGTGAGATGAGTTTACACTGACGTCTCTTGCGTACGTAGGTGTCGCCCGAGAGCGAAGGAGTCTGCACAGTCATTGCTCAGACCAAGATCGCAGGTCGCGGTAAAGTTATCTAGTGCATTGAGGCGCAAACCATATGAGTTATGTTCCTTTTACATATCGCTCAATCCAGCATCAACCGCTTTAATCTGCAAAGCCAAGAATTTGCTGTAGATTCTGCAGAGAGCAAGGTTTCCTCCCATGTACCAGAAGTGAGGATGGCCTGAGGGTCGCCACATCTGTTTTTCCAAAGATTGTCAGTCAATAGCCACGGATATGGAAAGAAGAATGATAGGAAAAAAAAACACTTACACCATTCAACTCTCCCTCATCATCCAAATCCCACACATCAACGACTTTATCCGCAACCTCATCGCCAAGGATTTTGCGGCAAGAAGTACGCATGTTGTCGTAGCCTGTTGCCAAAACCACCACATCTGCAGCGACAAAATTGCTGTCGGCGAAACGTACGCCTTCAGCTTCGAATCCAGAAATTCCTTCAGCACAGCGCACGACTTTCACTTGCCCGGAAGTGATGAGGTCGCTACATCCCACATCGATGTAATAGCCACCTCCTTTGGTCATGTACTTTCTAAAAAGTCCGGAGCCATCGTGGCCGAAATCGACTTTGAAGCCTGCTTTTTCCAGTCCGTCTAGGTTTTCCTTTTCGACGTCTTTGATTGCGGCAGTGAGGTTTCTGCCCAGAGCGAATTGCACAGGCAGAGGTAGAGATTGCGAGTAGATGTCTGCGGCCTCGGTGGAAGGACCGGTTTCATCATAGGTGCCGGCGTGCAGCATGTGCCCTCCTTTTTCGGCTTGAAGCACGTAGGTGCCTGAGCGTTGCAGCATTGTCACTGATGCAGCACCCGCTTCGTGGTAATTTTGGGCAATGTCGTGGCCGCTGTTTCCAGTACCCACGACGAGGATCTTTTTGCCTTGGGCGGAAGATGGGGTGGCGTCTTTGTGGGCGCTGCCGTGGTAGATTGTGCCTTTGAAAGAGTCTTGGCCTGGGAATGTAGGAATGCGAGGTTCGCCGCTGTGGCCTGTGGCGAGGATCAATTGAGATGGATGGAGTGTTCTTTTGCTTCCGTCTGCTCTTGTGATTTCGACAGTCCAGGTCTTGGAGGAGGGTGAATAGGTTGCCGAGTTGACGGAAGAAGAGAGCCAGATGTTGAGTTCCATCAGACTAGCATAGGCTTCAAACCAATCTCCCAGTTTGTCTTTTGGAGTGTAAAGTGGCCAATTCGAGGGGAAGGGCAGATAAGACATATGTGCGTAAGTTACGGGATCGTGGGTGACCAAGGTGCGGTATCGAGAGCGCCAGTTGTCTCCCACCCGAGCTTGCCTATCCACGATTAGAGTGGGGAGTCCCAGGGCTTGCAGTCTAGCGGCAAGATTCAGACCAGCTTGCCCGGCCCCGATTATCAAGGCAGTAGGTTCGGAATCAACAAAGTCGTAGGTGGTTTGTCTTCGCTCGAACCAGTTTGCACCAATAGAGGAATTCTGACCACCATGGGCGCGACGAGCACCAGTGGTTTCTTCATGGCCCTTGATTTCGTCGAGGGCGGTGTACAGCATATGGGCCTTCCAATCGCCATCTGCAGCTTGAGCTAAACGGAGGAAACCCTGACCTCTGCCTGTACTGGTTTCGAAAGTGAAAATCGACTGAACCCAATCGAGCTCTGGGAGAGGAGCAACGATGGAAGGAGCGTATGCGTCACCGTCTGAAGCCAAAGACAGGGGACGTAGATTTATAGACGAGAGAATAGGAGAGAGGAAAGAGATTATGGCAGGTAGACCATGCAGAGTACGAAGATCCCAGGAGAGAGCTACGTGGTCACGCCACCAGCTGTCTTGATGGAAGACGGTAGATAGACGAGAAGCATCACCAGAGAGGAGGACTGCTGAGAAGCGGTCGAGCCAGTTTTGGGCAATTGAACGTGGACTTGGGTAGGTAGAGAGATTGTGTGCAGGTTTAGGCGATTTGAAGTGTGACAAGGAGATGTCATGAGGTTGAGGAGGTGTAGCAAGCATTTTGATGGAGTGGATGTTCGAGAGGAGAGTCGAGGATACAAAGACAATGGAAACAGACGGGCAGGACCTAGCTGGTTTATGTATACGTGAGAGTAGCGGGAAGTACGGCGGCGGGGTAGCAAGTTAGTACTACGTGTGGCTACAAAAGAGGAAAGACTGGCGAAGACGAGTGTGAGGATTCTCGTCGGACATGAGGTTGGAAAGGTGGTCGGATTGCCCTTTTGGGCTGCCAAGGCTCGGGCGAGTTGCTTCACGTCGGCACACCTTCCTTGAGTCCTTCGACCTCGCACAACATCAACCCGAAGACACGATCCGACCTGATTCAAGAAACATACAACTGCTGGCAGTTAGAAACAACAAGTCAACATGTCGTCGTATTTATCCAACATCCTCACAAACACAACGTCCAAATACAACACACTCCGGCGCAACCTCCTATCCGACGGAGTCGATGGCGACACCGAAGACGACTCTCACCTGTGTCGAGCACTCCGCGCATACTACACCGAGCAGAACAAAGCCTTTCCACCTTGGCTGCCCAACGACCCCAAGCGCTCAGCATCTGTGCAAACAACATCGTCTTTTACATCCAGCCTGCGACAGCCATCATCACAACAAACACCCACAATCAATGCCCCTCAAGGAGGTGGACGAGGCGGTCTGAGTGACCTCTGGGACAGCCCTGGCCAGAAACAGCCATCATCACAACCTCAATCGCTGAGAGTGAGAGCACAAGATCGAAGTCCGTCCTTCCAGGGACGGTCGCAGGGAGGAGACAATCTGGCGGCACCTCGACCATTGCCGAGTCAAAGAGCAGGGAGCTATCAGAGTACTATCGCTCAGCAGCAGCAAGGCAGCGATGCTGCACCACCAGTTAGCAGTGGAGGCACAGCACAGGATAGACTCAAGGCCAGATTGTGGGGAGCTGCGAGAGTCAACAGTGCGGCAAATGTAGCATCGTCGGCGGGGACAGCATCAGGAGGACCATCACCAGCAGGGTCTGGTCGCTTTGCCAGAGGTTAATATCATTGAGGTAGCGAGGAGTTATGGAGTCTTGTCTTTCCGTTTTCCCTTAGTAATGGAACTCATCTGATATGCTGACTTTGCTCGACTCTTGCTTTCAACGAAATCCCTTTTTGTGATATAATGGGTGCCGCCTACTTGCATAGTATTATGTTCATAAATGTCCAGACAAACACGAAAAGAGGGGCTTCTTGGGACAAAGTTAGCTACCCCACACACGTCATGCCCCCCGACCATCTATCACAAGCATCAAGGCAGCAGTTTGAGAGAGACCGAGTCGACGACAAGTCCAAGACATGGCAGCATCACACAACAGCAGTCCACCTGCATCAGTATACGACATGAGCGACGACGAAGAGAGCGACTACAACAGCGTGCGCCGTCGCTCGTCGGCCTCGCGCGGCGTCAAGCTGCTCTACGCAAAGAGCAAGGTCTTTGTCCACCCGTCGCCCTCGTCCAAGGACAACATCGATGGCTTTGTCGCCCTGTACGAGCAAAAGTCGCCTTCCGCATCCTCCGCCGCTTCCTCGTCCACCCACATCCCCTCATCCTCGCTGATTCTGGGCTGGACTCCTCTCGCCTCCCTTCAGAGCCAGGGTCAGTTCGACACTTACTCAAAAGTCGACCTCGACGACAAGGACCAACCTACCCGAAACCTCGTTCCGCCTCCGCCCATCACTTCTGCCCACTCCGCCTCTCCAGGTCCATACCCTTTTGCTATCCAAGCCAGCGAAATCTACTCGGTCCAGATCCGCCCGCCCAGCGCCGGCTGGTGGTTTGGCAGCATCGTCATCAACACTCGCTCAGGAGACAGCTTCCCTGCTCTCTTCTTTCACGACAGCGAATGTCAGTCCACAATAAACCACCGCAAGAAGCTCGCCCGCGAGAACTTTGACCCCTTTGGCGAGAGCGGCAACTTGTTCTGGGGCGGTGATCAAGTCTTGGGATGGCTGAAAAGACACCTCAACGTTGAACGCTCCCCCGAGCCCAATATCTTCCTGATCGAGCCCTCGGATGCTGATCGTACTGGCTTTGGCACAAACAAGTCTGGAAAGCCAACCCCCGACAAGGTTCAGCAAGCTCTCGAAGGCCCAAATGCACAACCTCAAAAGAAGAAAAAGGAGGATCCTGTTGCAAAGTTCTTCAAGGAATCTCGCTGGGCTGTCTTGGAGAAGCTCAGCCAGGTCACCACTTTCACCCGTCGCACTGCCCAGGCTGCTGCTGATAACCCCAAATTGCCTCCTCAGCTGCGTCGTATCATGCAGAATCCTCAAGTCCAGACAGTCCAAGAAGAGTTTGACAGTGCTCGCCTTTATCTCGCCAGATGGGCCATGACTATTGCTGAACAGAGTGAGCGTGACAGGAGCCAACGTATCTATACAGCCAAGGACCTGCTTGAGAATGAGGATACTGAGCTCGGCGAGTTTGAGATTCTCGATGTTGACATGAGAAACCTTGAGCTGAACGAGAAGAGAGATCCTGTTACTATCAAGGAATGGAACGCTTTCTTTGATTCTCATGGAAGACTACAAGTCACTCCTGATGAGGTCAAGGAGCGTGTTTTCCATGGTGGTTTACATCCAGATGATGGTGTCAGAAAGGAAGCTTGGCTGTTCCTCCTGGGTGTACACGACTGGAACAGTACCAAAGATGAACGCAAGGCCAAGATGAACAGTCTCAACGACGAGTACATCCGTCTCAAGGGTGCTTGGTGGGACCGTATGATGGATGAAGATGGCACACTCGAGGAGCGCGAATGGTGGAAAGAGCAAAAGATGCGCATAGGTAAGCTTCCCTCATTAACTCTGCACTCTCCAGCATCAAGTAACTGACATCTACCCACATTGCGTGGGGTCCGTGCTGTAGAAAAAGATGTGCACCGAACTGATCGAAACATCCCTCTCTTTGCTGGAGAAGACATTCCTCATCCAGATCCGACATCTCCATTTGCCGAAGTTGGCACAAACGTCCATCTTGAGCAAATGAAGGATATGCTACTAACTTACAACGAATACAACAAAGACTTGGGCTATGTTCAAGGTATGAGTGACTTACTCGCTCCCATCTATGCAGTCATGCAAGATGATGCTGTAGCCTTCTGGGGCTTTGTGAACTTTATGAATCGCATGGTGAGTATCTCATTCCTTGGTCTGGAGTATCACTGCTCACACAAAGTCCTTCTAGGAACGAAACTTCCTCCGCGATCAAAGCGGCATGCGTCTTCAACTCACCACCCTCGACCATCTCGTCCAACTCCTCGATCCAAAACTCTACCTCCACCTCCAATCCGTCGACTCGACAAACTTTTTCTTCTTCTTCCGCATGCTGCTCGTCTGGTACAAGCGCGAATTCCCCTGGCTGGACGTGCTGCGTCTGTGGGAAAGCCTCTGGACCGACTTTCTGTCTGCAAACTTCCACCTCTTCATCGCCGTTGCCATCCTCGAAAAACACAGAGATGTGATTATGGAGCATCTGCGCGGCTTTGACGAAGTTTTGAAGTACGTCAACGAGTTGAGCAACACCATTGATCTGTCCTCGACGTTGCTCAGAGCAGAAGCGCTGTTTGGAAGGTACCAGAGGACGGTGGAAGCCATCGACCGTAAAGACCATTTCCCTACTCCGACGCTCAGGCAGAGGAAACAGATTGCTGCGGGGGGTAGTTTGGATCAGGGTGCTGAGAATGTGGGACATGATGGTAAGCAAGCTGCTGCTGCGAGCAGTTCTTCTGATGCCGCTGCTGCTGCGAGTGCGCAAACTACAACGACAACGACGGCTCAGAAAGAGAGGATTGTTAGTCCTGAGCTTAGAGCTTTGCTCAGTAGGGACTTTTCCAGGGTTGAGAAAGCTGCAAAATGAAGAAGAAGAACTCGCGAGTAAGAAACCCCCACCTCCATCGCTCTTTTATACCTAGGAGTGGGGGGTGTTGTATGAATTGGGCCTTTTTCTTTTTTTGCGTGTTTTGGTGTTTTGGTCTTGGGGGGGGGATTGGGAAGGAGGTTTTTTCTGCAAAGGGGGCAGGGAACTTTTGGGAGATTTGCTTACTTGGGAAGGGGGTTTGTTTGTACTGGGCATTTTCTTCTGATTCAACGATCGGTATATGAGAAACAATCAAGGTCTCTTTTTTTGCTTTCTCTTTGTTTTTTCTTCCCCCTCTGTTTTCTTCTCTTGAGAGGATGGATTGTTCCTGACTTTGATGCTTGTTTACTCGCTTTCTCTCACGTCTTTTTTTGGTGAGTAACACAACTTTTCGATGGAATTTTCTGCGGATAGTAGAACATTATTCTTTGATATGCTTTCTTGGGGATATATGTAGCTAGGGGGCCTCTCCTCTCGCATGTATGGAACAGAGCAATATGGGAATCGGGTTCCTGGCAGGAGAAGCGAGACAAAGGAAAGAGAAAAGAAAGAAGAAGAAGACTTGGCGAACTTTTATAACTAACCGCCCCATATCTTCGAAAGGTTTAGAAGGATTACTTGATTTGATTTGATTTGATGATCTCAAGCTATTTACCCCGCAAGGGGTATGAGCTGTCGCTAACTAGTACGCATTCTGGCCAATCATGTACGCCAATC
>SWBJ01000664.1:0-11593 GCA_024195555.1 Aureobasidium sp. EXF-12298
TTTGGGTTTCGGCTCCATTCTCAACTTCACCACCAAGATTGGTACTGGTATGGGTGAGCAGATGCTTTCTCGTGAATACTACTACCTCGGCACTCAACTCCCTCTGGACCGCTTCTTGTCTTTCTACTACGCTCACGCTGGTTTCCACGTCAACAACACTTTCATCATGTTGTCGGTGCAGCTCTTCATGTTCTGTATCATCAACTTGGGTGCCCTGAGACACGAAACCATCATCTGCTCGTACAACAGAAACACTCCTATCACCGATCCTCAGTATCCCACGGGTTGTGCCAACTTGCGTCCCTGTCTTGACTGGATCCAGCGTTGCTGTGTTTCCATCTTCATCGTCTTCTTCATCTCCTTCGTTCCTCTTACGGTTCAGGAATTGACCGAGCGTGGATTCTGGCGCGCAGCTACTCGTCTCGCCAAGCACTTTTCCTCGTTCTCTCCTCTCTTCGAAGTCTTCGTCTGTCAGATCTACACAAACGCTCTCCAGCAGAACTTGTCCTATGGTGGTGCCCGTTACATCGGTACCGGTCGTGGTTTCGCTACTGCCCGTATGCCCTTCGGTATTCTCTACTCGCGTTTCGCTGCTCCCTCGATCTACCTGGGTATCCGCCTGCTTCTCATGCTTCTGTTTGGTACTCTGACTATCTGGGGATACTGGCTTCTTTACTTCTGGGTATCTCTCCTCGCCCTCTGTATCGCTCCTTTCCTGTTCAACCCTCACCAGTTTGCGTGGGGCGACTTCTTCATCGACTACCGCGAGTTCCTCAGATGGTTGTCTCGTGGAAACACCAAGGGTCACTCGGCATCGTGGATTGGTTTCGTCCGTCTTTCGCGTACCCGCATCACCGGATTTAAGAAGAAGGTGCTTGGTGAGCCGTCCGCCAAACTGTCTGGTGATACTTCTCGTGCCCGCTTCGGTAACGTGTTCTTCGCCGAGATCATTGGTCCGCTCTTCCTTGTTGCTGTAACTCTCATCCCATACCTTTACATCAACTCTGGAACTGGAGCTAGCCGTGCCATCAACCCCGACGCAAGCAGCGCAGATCTGCAGCCCACCAACCCCCTCATCCGTATCGCCATCGTCGCCTTTGCCCCTATCGGTGTCAATGCTGGTGTCTCAGCTGTGTTCTTCATGATGGCTTGTTGTATGGGACCCATCTTCAGCATGTGCTGCAAGAAGTTTGGTGCCGTCTTGGCTGCCATCGCTCACGCCATCGCTGTCATCGTGCTCATCATCATGTGGGAAGTTATGTTCTTCCTGGAGGGATGGAGCTTCCCCAAGATGCTTATCGGTATGATCGCGTCGCTCGCCATCCAGCGCTTCATCTACAAGCTTATCATTGCTCTGGCTCTCACTCGTGAGTTCAGAACCGACTCCTCCAACGTTGCTTGGTGGACTGGTAAATGGTACGGCATGGGATGGATGGGCTTCTCTCAGCCTGGTCGTGAGTTCCTGTGTAAGATCACCGAGTTGGGATACTTCTCGTCGGACTTCTGCTTGGGCCACTTGCTGTTGTTCTTCATGCTTCCTCCTCTCTTGATTCCTTACATTGACACTTTCCACTCGGTCATGCTCTTCTGGCTTCGTCCTAGGTATGTTTTTCTCTATCCATTTGGCTGAATGAATTTACTAACAGAATCTCCACAGTCGCCAGATCCGTCCTCCCATCTACTCGCTCAAGCAGTCGAAGCTTCGCAGACGTCGTACGATCCGCTACGCCATCCTGTACTTTACTCTGTTTATCTTGTTCATCGTCTTGATCGTCGCACCGATGGTCGCTGGCAAGTTCTTGAATCTGCCGGTCACCACGCTTCCCCAGAACCTGATGCAGCCTACCAATCTGAAGAACAACGACACTACCGATCAGACGACCGGTACGATCCTGGGAACTGCCGCCGCTACTGCTGCTGCTTCAGATGGCAGCTCCGCCGAGTCATCTGCAGCAGCGCGCCGCTTCGCTCACTTCATGTACTAAACCGAGTATGTGGATCAAGTTATATAATAGATTGGGTGGAAGTTCTGGCGTCAAAATCATTGCATTCATCACGTGTTCATAGCGTGTTTGTGTAAAACAGCAAGTTGCCATGTCGAGTATATGCTCACAGAGGCAGGTCTGCTCATGGGTTGGGCAGCATAATGATGTTTATTTGTTTTTGTTTTTATTCTTTTCAGTTTTGGTGGAAAGACATTTTGGGAACTGGTTATTGTCACTGTTAAACTTTTAGGCTCAAAATGCAAACCACCAGTACATATGCATATTCATTGCGCCATCAGAGTGTGAGATGTTCATGAATAGCATTCAGCAAGCAAAGATGTCCGGTAAGTGAAAGTGTTGTGATTCGAGGGAAGAGGTAGGTCACGTGGGCTCAAAAGCGGACAAGGACGAAGCAGGTCCAGTGTAGATTTGGGACCAGCGACTGTCTCCAGCATACTCGAGCACATCGGACCTACTATCTACACTGTGAGTCGGTCGTTCCTTCCTCGTGTACACCAAGATGCACAAGCATTGCAGCTGCACATCAAACATGGCTGACATGCGGGGACTCGTAGTAAGACGTGACGATGCCTGCAATGCTCGATGACCCTACGGCGCCCGCCATCTACCGTACATCTGGCGATGCGCCGTACCCTACCCCATATGCCCCGCTGCCCGCCAACATTGTCCCTCGACAGGTCACCTTGCGCGATCGTTCAACCACGGCAACTCTTGTGCCTTTCTCCTCTCCGGACCAAGTCCCTAAGACTCTGCTCCACTACCTATGCGCCCTCCTCAACCGCGAGATTGAAAAGGGCGACACGTACCCTATGATCAATGAGCTTCCACTCGAGTCATTCGGTCCTTACTGGTTCGCCAACTTTGGTGCTGTCATGCTGCTTGGCCATGTGAGCAACGTCGACCATGTCTGGCAAATGGAGAAAGAGGGCATTGATTGGTCTAAGCAATGCTTGGGCAGCTTCTACATCAAGCCCAACTACCCTGGCCGCTCCAGCCATGTATGCAACGGTGGTTTCCTGGTCAGTGACGTTGCAAGAAACAGAGGTGTAGGTCGCTTGATGGGCGAGGGATACCTGGACTGGGCTCCGCAGCTGGGTTACTCGTACTCGGTCTTCAACCTCGTCTACGAGACCAACATTGCCTCGGCCAGAATCTGGGACGCTTTGGGTTTCAAGCGTATTGGTCGCGTGCCTGGCTGTGGCAACCTCAAGTCCTCTGATCACCTCGTGGATGCCATCATCTTCGGTCGCGATCTCAATGGCGAGGCTGAAGACTATCTGTCCGAAGAGCGCTTCGACAAGATCCGCTACTACCTCAAGACAGGCAACTACCCCAACGGTGCCGACCGCGCTGAAAAAAGCAGACTTCGCAGTGCAGGCGCCCATTACCGCATCGTGCCTGACCCCAATGGCGGCGAAGAAAAACTCATGCTCAAAGACAAGGAAGTCATCAGTGATCCTCAGAAACAATACGAGATCGCTTTGAAATCCCACGCTGCAACGCATGCAGGAATCAACAAAACTACTGCTTCGATCGCTGAACGCTACCATTGGATTCGCATCAAAGAGACTGTGTCTCAAGCCATCCGTAACTGCACAAACTGCAAGGAAACAGCTAAACCAGCCAAAGCACCCACACCCAACAAAGCCTCCGAGACCTCACAAGCAAGTCCCGGCGCAGTTGACCAACCATCTCTTCTCTCCCCCGCTACTGTTGAAAACGCACAACTTCAGAATGCCATGCAACACGATCACACCTCTACTCAAGATCAAATGGATATCTCTCGCTACGATTATGAGGATATTCCTGTTGATCCAGCTATCATGACCGATATGTATTCATCTACTGCTCCTGGTGCTGGTACGTCGAATGATGCGTTTGGTACTGAGGCTACGGAGCAAGAGGTTCAGGGTCATGGTGGTATGTATGGAGCGCAGATCTATGGGGATGATGCGGATGCGCAGTTGCAGGCTGAGTTGGCTAGTGAGATGATTACGAGGGCTGCGGGTGGAGAGTAGGAAGGTTCGTTCCCTCTCTGGGACTTATGATGATGAAAGGATAGAGTATGGAGTGTGGATGATGAGATCAAGAGATGGGAGATGAAGCTCGCTTCGCTTCGTCCAGTCAAGATGATTGATGGTATGAGAGAGAGTGACAATAGGTACAGATGCACCTTCTTGCGAAGTCCTCGAAGTCCTCGAAGTCCGCGAAGTAGTGCTCATAGTAAAGAATCAGCGGTCTTCGCTGTGACCATCTGTCACGGAAGGATTAATATAGCTATTCTACAGATAAGAATTGCCCCAATAGTCCGATCCATCCCTGCCCTTAGAACCCAAACTTATGCTTAAGCAACCCAGTAACCGCACCCCTCTTCTGCTTATTAACGAACTTACTAACATCATCAGCCCACCCTTGACTATTGTTCTCCAGATTCTCCATCGAATCGCCCATGATGTTTAGTTTCTCCGTTCGCTCCTGGAGTTGTCGTTGCATATAAGCACCCCATCCTTCATTGGAACCTTGTGCTGCAGATGCAGAGGCAGATGCAGGGGTACGAGAGGCAGCAAGGCGGGATGCTTCGTCCGCGCGGTTTTGGGCGATCATGCGTTTTGAGGGTGGGCGATCAGGGCCGCCGACTATGAGGCTGGTCAGCGGAGGTATAAGCGGATGGAGGGAAAAAGAGGCTTACTTAGGATGTCCATGTCGGAGGGTGTTACGTATTGGGTTCCTGCTACCCATTGGAAGTTTGAGATTGTTGGTCTAGGTGGGATGAGGGCTTGCGGGTTGAACAATTTGTCTAGCGATTTTGGCCTTCAAAGTGGTTAGTATCTCATGTTTTCTCTTATACATGGCATGAAGAGTGTCCACTTACAACAATTGGCCAGTGCCCCACATGTTGATGAGAGCCATCTCAGAGGGACCAGTCCAGCCAAAGATATCTCCGTTAGGTATGATGATGGAATCGGCAAAGCGTCTGGTATCCAGGATATGCGAGATTTTGATCGAGTTCAGTTCTTTCAACGCAGGCAATGTGTAAGCACGTACAGTGCCATCACCGAACAATCCGCAAAGCACATAACCTTGATCTTGGAATCTTACTACAGCAGCTGTTTCGCAGGAGTAGCTGTCGAAAGTCTTGTGGGCACCTTTCGAGGTGGCTGGACGGAAGATGCGGGCTTCGCTTGTGGTTACAGCGACGAGAACACCGTCAGTCTTTACGCCGTTGCGAAGATTGGCTACGGCATCAGGGGTTGCGGATGCTGGTCTGCCTGTGTGGGTATTGACAGGGGACATGTGGATGATGCGACCATCGAATGAAGTCACGCCCTTGAAGTCGACACAGTAACGTCCACTGCTATCGGGAATGAGCTTGAAGGTTGCCAATCGGCCTAGGTTAGTACCAGCATGAAGATTTACGCTAGAGTAGTTTTCGTCCTCGAGAGTCATGACCTAGAACATGTCAGAATCTTAACGACTGCGAATGTATGTCAGAACTTACGCTGAACTCCAGTTTTGTCACCCACTCTGGCTTGTCTCCTGGATGACTGCTCTTTCTACGTAGTGTACCAAGCTTGTCGCCTTTACCGAACTCAGCAGTTGTGCCGAGGTGGATGATAGCAGGACCACGCATATCAATGACAGCAAGTTTACCTCCCTCAGAAGCAGCCGCGACGAAGCCAACCTCGCTGACCTTGACTGCAGTGATCGGACCACTCTGCATATCAAGCAGAGTAAATGGACAGAGTCCTTCCTTCAAAATTGGATCTGCTCTGTCCACGATGTTGGTAAGGATGTTAGGACGATTGCCACCGGCAGATGGAGGCACGTCACGCCCAAAGTTTCTGTTGTGGCCCCAGCGGAAGACTGCAACTTCACCACTTCTGGTACCAGCAGCAAACTCACCGCTGGCACTCGCCAGAGACGTATTGGTTATATCAACACCCTCGATGCGTCCCACAGCTCGACCGACACCTGCTTCCAGAACTTTGTCGTTCTCAAGCTCATCACCATGACCAGCGTCCCACAGTCTGACTGTACCATCTGCATGCATTGTCTGAATGATGTTTCGGTTCTCATATCTCTTCAGAGGATGTGTCTGTTCTACACCACCTTTCAAGATCTGAGGGCCCTGATTGCGAGTCTCAGTCATACCCAGCCATCTGACTCTGTCGACTGTGGTGACATTGGCACGTCTGATGAACGGATGGACGAACGTCATAGATACGTGCAATTGATTGGTAGGTGTGATTGGAATGCCGCTCGGGAAGCTGAGTGAGATGACCTCTCCAGACGACAATAGTGCTAGAATGGCAATAGGATCTTGAGCACCAGCGAAATGGGGCGACTCCCGGGGAATGAGACAGAAATCGACCACCTCGGCGTTGGGCGGAGTTGGAAGTACTCTCTGACGGCGAGGTGACTCCAAATGCTCAGCAAGAACATCATAGCTCGAGGTAGCATAGTTTGGTGTTCGGCCCATCTCAAAGAATGTCATGCCTTTTGTTGGCATAGTCGAGTCTGCGCCACCAGCAATAAGAAGAGCTGTATCGTCGGGATCTTTGTTCGCGCACCATGCAACCTTGAAGATGGGCTCTCTCACTGATACTGTAGGCCCTAAAGTCGTGGCACCCTTTCCAGGGATATTGATGTGTGTCTCACTAGTTGTTCGGGCCAGGATGATTCTGCCGTCCTTAGGATCCCAGAATACCATCGAGCTGTCCTCGTGTCCAGTCAGAATGAATGTGCCAGTAGGATGCCATATGGCTTGGGTGAGTTTCGGCCAGCGGGGTGTTTTTGATGATGCAGGGTCTGCATGGCCACCTGGTGCTCCAGCAGGGATTTCATATTGGAAGAACTTTTGAGCCTGGTTGAGCTTGAAGGAGAAGGTGACAGCGCCATGGACGTAGCCGATCAGCAGCTTTCCAATATCTCTAGGATGGAATTGCATGCTGACGACTGGTGACACTCGTACTCTCGAATCACGCTCAGCCCACAGGTTTGGGATCCGGAAGGGAGCTGCTCCTTCTCTGTCCATATCATAAGCGAGAACATCTCCTGATTGCATACCAATCAAGGCATAGTCCAGGGCGGGATCCGTCGCGATACACGTAGCGACACCTGGCGGTGAATGCGAACCAATCAATTTCTTTGCTTCCAGCGAATAGAATGACAAGTCGTTCTTCGAGTCGAGACAGACAAGCTTGTCGGCGCAGAACTGTATCTGCTTGGCTGATGCCCTTTGGGGTAGATCAAGTGTGACCGCGACTCTGCCCCTGCCGAAGATGTAGATTTGTCCAGGTCCAAACTTGCTGTCCTTAGTGCCCACTGCCAGCAGTGATTGCACAGGATCGTAAGCGATAGATCCTATCTGACTGTTGATACCATAGCGATCGATGTCATCGATAGCGACATGCTCGGGCGTTAGTCCGGCAGAGAGGTCGTTTTGTATACCCGCCTGCTTGCTCCGAATGAAGCCGGCCATGTTCTCCCTGATGAAGTTGAGAAGATGTTTCCTTCGATAGAACCGAGAAGACAAAATTCAGGGTTACCTTCACGTTTGTTAGAGAAGTGGTTTGCCTAGATATTCGTTGTCGCCAAGTCGTGGGAGCTTTGGGCATCCTCCACTGTTCCAGGATTCTTGGTGGATTGTGATCTCCCTTTCAAACTTGACGCGTCACAACCGAGATTTATCTCTATCGCAATCATGACTGTCGAGTATGATGCTTTTTGTCAGAAAGCATTAGCTACCATATCTCGTGACAGGAGTAGTCTGTACCCCTAGCAAAGAAGAGACGCAAGACATCAACACAAGTCTATGATTTATTGCCCAGCAGCTCCCCTGAGCATGCGATCAGTATGTGACGAAGAAGTTGTTAGCGATGCCATGCAATTAGTGGCATGGCACAGAAAATTATGGGTAATGGGAACAAAGAGTAATGTAGACAATGTCAATGTATTCTTAAAGTGGTATCGTAACGAAAAAAACAACTCTTCTGTTGAGTGAAACAGAAGATAGAAACACCCAGAAATGCCCAAGCCCAAACCATTATCGTGAAGCTTTTGAATCCTTTCCTAACAGCGCCGTGCATGAATCATAGAGAGACGAGAAGTTGGTGCATCCTCTAGTGGACCATGACATCGCCCTGCTGCTGGGCAGGCTGGGGCTTCTCAGTGGCGCCAGCAGGGGCAGGGTTGTCGGTCTCCATCTCATCGGCAGCCTCTCCCTCGGCTTCGCCTTCACCTTCCTCCTCCTCTTCGTCCTCGTCTTCGCTAGCGCTGCTCTCGGCCTCGATGTCCTCGCTGCCAGCATCCGAGACTTCGTCCTCCTCCTTGGGTTGTTCGACGGGGTTGGCCTCGGCCATCTCAGCGTCTTCACCTTCCTTGACTTCGGGTTCGCCTTCAACCTCGACCTCGTCCTCTTCGAGCTCTTCGGCACCGTAGGCAGCCTCATCGTCTTCCTGGTTGTCGGCGTCAGGCTGCTCGGGAGGGAACTCGGCAGGGGCGCTGGCCTCGCTGTCCCACTTGATGGCGAAGCGGGTGACACGGGGCTTCTCGGCGAGGATGCTGCGGCGGACCTTCTCGACGACAGCCTTGGCAGGGGGCTCGGCGATGAGTGCCTCATCGGTGTACTCGTTGTTAACGTAGTAGCCGACGCGTACGAACTCGCGACCGTCGTAGCTGCAGGTCAAGAGGATGACAGTGACGCCGAGGATGTCGCTGTTGGGGATGCGGTTGAGGTCTGGGGGGTCGGCCTCAAAGACGAACTTGTTGACGCCGACAGGGACGGGACCGACGAGAAGAGAGTCAAGCTCCTGGTCATACTCGGAGCTGGACAGGCAAGTCAGTACAAAGGCCAGAAGATGCGCGTGTTCGGGACACTTACGAAGTAGCAGAGCCGACATAGGTGAGCTTCCACTCCAGATCCTTGTCCAACTTCTCGAGACATTCAAAGGTGATCTCGAACTCGTAGGGCGATGTGAAGGGAGCAGGGTTGTTGCGCACAGCAACGTTGAGCAGCGACACGGCGGCCATGTTGATAGATGTGATGCAATGAGATGGGGATGGGAGAGATGCGGTGGATTTGATAGTTGGAGGAAGGATGCGCCTGGTGTGGATGTGATGGAAGTAAGGAGATGGATCTGAGTGTGAGGGTAAATGCGGAAATGCAGAAAGTGACTTGAAAGCAACGTCAATTGTTTTGTCCGAGCATCCATCACTTTTGGAAAGCACGCGTCTTCGCGCGTCCGTCGTGCTTCCCAATTTGGACTTGATTGGTGACGTCTAGCTCCTTCCTCTGGTCGACCGTCACACCTCGATTTCTCTCTCTCTTCTTCAAACTCATCTATCACACCCGATACCTCCCTCGCTCTATCGTCTGCTCAACTATTACTTGCCTCTGATCCCAAGTCTTCGATTACACAGCATCAAGACAGTTGACACAATGCTTGGACCTGTTCCAGAGCTCGCTACCATCGGTCTCGGCGCTTTCGTAAAGCCACCAATTTCCAACTCCACACAATAAGCCGCTTTAGCTCATCTGGGAGAGCGCCAGACTGAAGTCCACTTCACGTCTTCCTGTGTCAGGAGTATTCTGGAGGCACTGTGTTCGATCCACAGAAGCGGCATTGATATTCCTTTTGCATCCTTGACCATTGTTTTGCTATCACTGGTCAAGGGTCTTTCATTTTGCCAGGCTTCAGGCTAGTCGGTAACAACTTGACAATGTAAGACTGTCGATTGGGTATGAACCAATCCATGATCTCTCACCGAGGAAGTGATGCCGTTGCAAGACGAATACAAGGTAGGTAGCCAAGTGTGCAAAGGTAGGTCAATGCAATCGTGCTCTCTGCCGAATGAGCATCGTCTTTCTACCAGCCAGCACTCTGTTCTGTCTCAAGCTCTGGGGACTGGATCTCTGGGCAGCATACACAAATAGCGTTCTTATATGTTTGGAAGCAGAAGACCTCTCAATGCGCTGGCTCTAGCCGAGAGACTGTGTGATCAATCTGACCAGAGGCCATGAGAGGTGTCTTTGAAGTATGCTTTCGAAGGTCGTTGTACAGGCTGAGAGCACAGACAATGTGTCGAATCGAGGTCATCACCAGTGGAACACACATTCAAATGCGAGCAGAAACCTGTCGTCGAGGGTCTGACATTCAAATGAACGGTGCACCCCAATGACCTCTCTCTTGACTCTGATTGGAGTGGTCAACTATCATACCTAACCCTCGAGACTCGACGGAAATCGAATGGTAAAGGTTGAGAGAACGAGAGTCAGGATGATGGGTCAGTGCGTTTCCCGGACCGATTGCGGCAGCGGGTGCTCCGTAAAGCTCCTTGACGACAAAGTCAGCTCCCATACCACGAACAATGCAAGCTCTTTCCTCATGGGAAGCAAAGGTCCGGTCAGACGAACTGCCGTGAACCGGTATATAATCAAGATGCCCCTCATAAGCACGGCTCAATGCATGGAACAGGAAGGCCAATGTGGCTTCGTTGGATGGATGCCAAGTAGGGTTCTGTTGCCAGACTGGGACTCCGCGTCCGGAGCACGTCGAAAGTCAAACCGCGCCCGCATGGGCAAAAAATCCTGCCCCACTGTTCCTACTTAACTATTGCTCATAGCTGTCGCCTCTTTTCTTTGTTCCTCTCAACTTCCATCTGTTGTTTCACACACACATACACATCATGTCGACTTACGCCCTTCCCGAAAGCCATCGCGATGTCAGTAACCAATGCAACAATCGATATTGAGCTCGAGTACTGACTATGAGTAGCTCATGGAGAAGTCTCTCGTCGAGACCGACCCTGAGATCGCCGAGATCATGAAGAAGGAGATTCAGCGTCAGCGCGAGTCTATCCTTCTGATTGCCTCGGAGAACGTTACTTCGCGCGCCGTCTTCGATGCTCTGGGTTCGCCCATGAGCAACAAGTACTCCGAGGGTTACCCTGGTGCCCGCTACTACGGCGGTAACGAGCACATCGATGCCATTGAGCTCACTTGCCAGGCTCGCGCTCTTCAGACCTTCGGCCTCGACTCTGAGAAGTGGGGTGTCAACGTCCAGTGCCTGTCCGGCTCTCCCGCCAACCTCCAGGTCTACCAGGCCATCATGCGTCCTCACGACCGCCTGATGGGTCTTGACCTGCCCCACGGTGGTCACTTGTCCCACGGTTACCAGACTCCCCAGAGAAAGTAAGCAACCCATACTCTGCCTAAGCCATCCAAGAGCCTCTCTAACATACTCTCAAGGATCTCTGCTGTTTCCACCTACTTCGAGACCTTCCCCTACCGTGTCAACCTCGAGACTGGTATCATCGACTACGACCAGCTCGAGCAGAACGCCCTCATGTACAGACCCAAGGTCATCGTTGCCGGTACCTCTGCCTATTGCCGTACTATCGACTACAAGCGCTTCCGCGAGATTTGCGACAAGGTCGGCTGCTACCTCATGGTCGATATGGCCCACATTTCCGGTCTGATCGCTGGCCGCGTCAACGACTCTCCCTTCCCCTACGCCGACATTGTCACCACCACCACCCACAAGTCGCTCCGTGGTCCCCGTGGTGCCATGATCTTCTTCCGCAAG
>SWBJ01000665.1:0-11574 GCA_024195555.1 Aureobasidium sp. EXF-12298
AGGCACAGCCGTCAGCAGCGCACGTGTTGGGTCGCGCAAGACGTATGAGATGATCTAATTCTGGCCTTCTGCTCCGAAGCCCTTCCCTGCTTTGCGTGACATGAGATGACGGAGGGGGAGCAAGACGACACAAGACACAGGCCCACCCAGATCGATGCACACACAGATTTACGCTCGAGAAGCTTTGTGGATGAGGCTCGCTCGCTGCGTGTCCCGTGTCGGTATTGCGACAAGGTACCTACGTATATCACGGGGAAAGCAGCAGGTCAGCAGAACGCGCCAGGATGAAGATGCGGCGGAGCTGTGCAGCAAACAGCGGCCCGACGCGATGTGCAGACGGACGCTGGTTGGCTAGTGGCGGCGTAGGTAGGTTGTTTCTTAACATCGTTGAGGTGGGTGGGGAAAAGGCGCGATGTGGCGTTCCGAAACTCGCATCGTCCGGAATGCACGCCACTGGCAAGAGAGACCCACAGTCACGAAGCAAAGTCGCGCTGGGATCGTGGATGGTGGATCATGATGGGCGATGATCATGGCCTTGATGGAAACCCACGAGTAGGCAGAGGTAGGAACCGTTTCCCGCGGCACGCAAGCTTTCGTTCATTCTCGACTTCAAACTTGACCTCTTGTTGGGTAGGTTTGCGCCTCCTCGAAAGGGTTAGGGCATCTTTTGCTGTCCCGGCGAGAAGGTCGACAATTTTCTAGACCTCGACATGGCTTTTCGAAGAGGAATAATGACTTCTCAGTCTGCGGAACGGCTGCGCGCGCTCGTGGTCGAGTGATTATTCTTGTCAACTCGGGTCATACTTAATCTATTATTCCCAAATCCATAGATTGAGCATTACTCGTGCGGTGGATCGCCGTCTCGATTGTGCGATCTATAGTTTCTTGGTGCGATTGAGTCTTTTCCTAGGAGCAGATTGCAGGCAGGTGGAGGAGGAGGTCGGAGCAGTTGTGGTTGTGTGAAACGCACCGAACCGGTCGAGACTGTCGAAACGGGCATGGCCGGTACCTACACAAAGGTAGCGCCTCTACTTGCACCACAGAACGCCAATCGCCCAAAGATAAGCGCCTCCACTGGCACAAGCATGACGGTTCACAAGTCAGAAGATGGCGTGGGCCAACAACACTCTGCCAACGATTGGCATATTTATCGCCGGCAAAAGCAAATGCGTGAAGTCACTTGTTCAAGCTACGTACACGACAGCACATGTGGGAGGAGCTTGGTCGCTGTCAAGAAAGTCAAGCAGCACTTCTCTGCTGCTGCGACTGCCAATTCGATCATCATGCAGAGCGAGTCATTTGCAAAAAAGATAGATGGAGAATAGTGCCTGGAGTCCAAGCATGTCCAGCCGATACGACGGATCAAGGATCCCAGGCAGCCGCTACACTTGGTGACTCCTTTCCGCCTCCAGAAATTCATGATGACGCTCCCGCAGGGAGCATGTCAATCTGCCCTGCAAAACGTTGGTCCGCCAGCTTGACCCGAGAACTTGGTCGTCCTCATCTCTGGTCGTCGACCCGGTCATTGTGTGATACCGCACAGAGCCCAGATGTAACAACGGCACTAACAGCGGCACTAGGCATCGGGTGCGCCGCCTGAGTTGCGCCATCTTGGTAGCGTCCACTTGGTTCGACTCTTCCCGCTCCGCCTGCATGACGCGAGTGTGCGAACGATCTCCGCCTCAGTGCAGTTCTCTGCAAAGGCCACGAGAAACTTTGTCTGTCGAGCACCTCTGGTCATCTGAAACTGCCTGTTCGCGATGCGGCTGCGGACGGACAAAAGCTTGTTCACATTCCTCGCCAACACCGAGCCCTCAACATGTAAACCCACCCGCACAGCCATCGAGAAACCGGACGATGAGCCTAGCAGCAAGAACAATCGCGACTAAAGGAGATGGTGAGCTGATTGGTTCAACACACGGCTCCAATAAACAGCTGCCACATCATCAATCAGGCTTATCCTCCACTCCCAAGCCCTTAGTTCAAGCCACCGTGCTAGAAAACAGAGCAGCTTGTCCCTTGCAGAGCCAACCGTTTTCTCAGGCCGCAGTTTCGTACGGAGCCTTCTGCCCCGAAATGTCTCTATGTCTTTTACTCGACCGTGCCACCTTGCCGTCGTCTGACGACTCTGGACAGTTTTGATTGACCAGGAGGACCTCTCAACCCCTGTCACTGCGTATATTAATGGTTCCAAAAGAGGAAGAATGATGAGCATGCGATTCCGGATCAGCGAGATGGCTGCTCTCACCGCCATTACTCGTGAACAAGCTCCCGGGAAGCCGATGACCAAGACGGCAGGGAGGACTGGTCGCCAAAGCCAAAAGTGTCAGGGCAAGTTCATTGGTGAGGTGCTCGGCTACCGGAGGTCTTGGAGAACAGGCACTCTGATGGGGTTTGCTGAGGTTGTCACTACTTTTTCCTAGTTTTACACCTTGCCGTGTCTCAGTTGTTTGCAAGCGACGGTGGATCTTATCTCGAGTTGACATCTGTAAGCAATCTTAGCGGACCATTGTTTCGACTTTTCTATGCGTGAGCGTTCTCTATCCATGAAACAAACCACGAACGACCGGATTGACATGCAGCAGCGGAACCTACTGCGCCTAACCCCACAGACGCAGCATGACAGACATGCATACGATGAGTTTAAAAAAAACTAGATGAGATGTTCGATCCTTTGAAAACAAGTGCGTTGTATCACCGTATGTTCGATGCAGAAACTAGATTGCGTTTTCCGTGTAGGGATGGGTTTGATTTTCTGGTGGGAACTTGAAGCCCGGCCGCTGCACGGACAAGACCGGAGAGAATTTCGATAGTTGGTGGGTTTTGCTATAATGACCGTCCTAAGTGACTAGAGAAAGTGACTATTTACAGCCCCTGAGAGTGGCTCTGCCGTACCGTCCCCTACTATTCAGAGAGCCCAAAGTACCAGAGAGATGTCAATGAAACAATAGCGGCAATGTGGCCAGGCCTTGCATGGACTTCGATGCAAGGATTCGAGGCTGCAGGAGAACAACACATGGGCAGTGGCATGATTCGAAGATTTGGCAGGCCTGATATGCAAGAGGTGTGTTGGATGTTATCTAAGTGTAGTCTTCTAAAAATTGCGCACTGGTCAGATCGAAAGATCACAGTGGCTTCTAAAGCACGAAAGACGTTGATCTTCGCATTCCGAGTGAGTCCGAGCCACTAAAGAGCAAATGTATGGCAGACGCAAAGAAGAAAGCGTGTTGTGTTCAAAGTTCATCAAGCTCTGACGAACTTGGTATGGGTGCCAGTCACGACAGCGACACCGCGCTGACCGTCCTGGACTTTGAAGATGTTGACCTTGGTAAAGGCCAGAGAACCACCAACCTTGTCGGCAATACCCTCGATCTCTATCTCATCACCTTCCTTTGCAGAGCTCTGATAGGTGACATGAATATCAATGCTCACACCAGTCTTCTCCCGCAAGTCGTACGAAGCGATGGCCATGCCGCCCATCCAGTCTACAATGGTAGCCGAGACGGAGCCATGAATGCCTCCCTTCGAGTTCATGTGACTCTTTGTTAAGGGCAGACGACACACTACATGTCCTTTGGATGCCGAGACGACACGCACAGGGGTCAGCAGGAAGGCGTAAATGGGGCTGCCAGGAAGGTTGTTGGCAATGAGCTTCTCAATGTGAGCATGCTCGACCGACTTTTCTGACGCCATGATGCAGGGAGGCTGCAAAGAGCAGTGGTTGTGGTGGTGAAGATGGAGATGCAGGAGGACAAGGAAGAAAAAAACAGATGGACAAAATTGAGACGACGGGTAATTGAGGTGGGAGTGCCGATAGGGCTGAAGCACGTCGGAGTGGACTGGCGCAAAGCTTAGCTAAGTGAGCTTCGGCGACGAGGGGCAGCATGCAGGCACGTCACCGACTCACGGTATGCAGGGCGTCTTTGTACAGACAAGCTCGCATTCAACACCTGTCCCGTTTCATAGATAGACAGTCAGCAGTTTCTACTCTTCGTCCACCCATCAGATCAACGCATCACAGCAGCACTTTGCCAAGACGTGAAGACGATACTAGATCCGATAGCTTCGAGCTGTAGACACGTTGGCGCGTATTGCTTCCTTGATCAACCGTGTGCGAGCCCAGCTAGCTTACCCCCCGACCGCTACTCCGATCTCCCGCTCCTCGTCGCACAACCCCGTCTGGCCGAAAGATCCCACTCCTGCCCCCAGGGCTGAGGGCAGCAACATGTCCACTCCAGACAACCAATCCTATCTGGCCGCTGGCATCAACAGGCTATCGCCCTGGGGCCCTCGTAGCCCCGTCACAAAGCCACAGGACACTTCCGACCAGTCTTCGGGTGATATTGGCCTTGGACGGCAGCGAGGAGGGGACCACAAAGTCAGCCACAGACATCGCCTTAGTCTGAAGCGCTACCCGCGAGATTGCCCACCGCTGCGTGTTCAGTGGTTCTTTGCTGTCGATGTGCCCAAACGCAAACCTGTCTACTCTGACAAGCCCCTAGGCAAAGTCGAAGGCGTTGAAGCTCCCAAAGTCGTCCCCAAGAAGTACGCTCCCTTTTCCCAAAAAGACTCGCGCGCCATCGAAAGGGCTTTCCATAGGATCTCAAAAGAGGATGACGCTGCTGATCGCAGGGAGTTGGAGAATTTGGAAGATACTTCAGATACAAAAGGCCTGGGACTTGACTCTCACCACGGATTTGCCAAGGTTCCTGTTAATGAAGACTATCTCTTCGATGTGGATGTCTTGAACAGAGAGCTGGCTCCTGCATACTGGCTAGGTCCGGTGTATGAGGTTCGCCGTGGAACTTGGTTCTACCAAGGTCAGTCTTTCCGAAATGCCATTAGAGCTCAGTACTGACCTTGTATGGCAGAGGGCACTGTCCAGAAGCCTTGTGATGAGAACCTGGCTGCTCAGCTGGAGGAACAATATCTTAGGGCCACCCCTTGGAAATGGAAGAAGCAAGAGCCTACCCCTGCCAGATCGGCCTCACAATCTCGCTCTGCTTCTTCGTCTCCACTGACTTCCAAAGGATCACTTCCTAATCTCCGCGACCAAAACATTAAAAATGCCGAAGATGCGGAATCCGCCCATCGTGTCCAGACATATCGTTTGTTCGGACCGCATTCGAACTCTGTCGTGACTTATCAAGATACAACAACCGCGTGGATACTTACGGACGATTTTATCAGCAGAATGAGCAGTGGTGTCTACAGGCGTTTTGCCGGAGGCGCTCATTACGCTGGTATCAAGGTCACTCGTGGCTATGTCTTGCAGGCCAAGAAGCCGGAAGAGAAAGAATCAAAGGCGGGCTCAGACCCCAAGTCTGCCACTGTAGATGTCTCCTCGCAAGAGCATGGTAATGCAAAGGGTAAAGCACTCGTACCTTCGGAAGGAAGCAAATTGGACAGTCTCCATGCAGAAGTTGCAAGTCCTGAGTCTGAAAAGCATCGCTTGACCTTGGAGCAGCAGATGAGTTCCCTGGTTAATGCCGGTCAGGAAGATCCTCAGAAACAGGAAGAAGAGGTTAGAAAACGTGACGAGAAGGAGATCCAAGACGACTACCGTGACAGAGAAGGCGAGCAACAAGATCGAGAGATAGAACATCTTCTGCTGGTCACCCATGGCATAGGTCAGCGTCTAGGCTTACGCATGGAGTCGGTCAACTTCGTGGGAGACGTAAACACTCTTCGAAAGACCCTCAAGGCTGTTTACAGCGAGAGTGCTGACTTGCAGGCGCTTAACTCAGAGGTCAACTCACTTCCCAAGAATTGCCGGATTCAGGTACTGCCTATCAACTGGAGGCACAAGTTGGACTTCCCAAACCGCGCTCTCAAACACAACAGAAAGGAACACGATCTTGCATTCGGTGGTTTTGGCGAAGAGGAGGACTACCCCAACCTTGACAACATATCCGTTGAAGGTGTACCAGCCGTGAGAAACCTGATTACCGATCTAGCTTTGGACATTCTCCTCTACCAAAGCCCGGCGTACAAAGACGCTATTGCGTCCATCGTGCTTGAGGAGTGCAACCGGATATACAAGTTGTTCTGCGAACGCAACCCTTCGTTTAAAGGAAAAGTCAGCTTGGTAGGCCATTCGCTAGGATCAGCCATCATGTTCGACATCTTGTGTCTCCAGGAGAGACATGAATCGCAGCAAAAGCTCTCTGGTAAAGCTGCGCGAAACCCAATGAAGCTGGACTTCGAAGTCGAAGATTTCTACGCTCTCGGATCGCCCATCGGCCTCTTCCAGATGTTGAAAGGCCGCACTATTTCTGCCAGAGATGTTGGGCAAGGCCACATGGATTCCAAATCTGCCGCTTTCCTAGGCTCAACGTCGTCCAGCTCTGACAACTTGACAGGAATGGGCACTCAGAATTCCGACTTACCTGTTTCCTCACCAAAATGCCGACAGGTCTTTAACATCTTCCATCCTACCGATCCCATCAGCTATCGGATTGAACCTCTGATCTCTCCTGCAATGTCATCTCTCAAGCCACAGCCGTTGCCCTACACCAAGCGAGGTATCTTCAGCACCGCAACTGGCCAAGGTCTCACAGGTATTGGTGCGCGTGTAGGTCAGAGCGTTTCTGGTCTCTGGTCTAGTTTCAGCTCTGGCATAGCAAGTAGTCTACTCAACCGTAGTCTCGGATTTACAGCCGAAGATGCAGGAAAACTGGGAGGACCAGCAGGTAGTAGTCAATCTCGCACTCCGCTCTCTCTTGGAGCCGGAACGAACGTAGCTGGAGGTACAGTGCCTGTTGCGCCAGCCACAAATACTAAGATCGATAAGGTGGAGGGAGACACGACGGACAAATTGGTCGGCGATGCGCAGAGAGCTGGCGAGATCGGTGAACGCCCTCCAACTCTTATCGACGCTGAACTGGAAACGCTTTATGCTGGCTTCCAAAATACACGAAAGAGCGCACAGATCGATGTGGATCACGACATGGCTGAGAGCGAAAGGGCAGAAGCGGAAGAACGTGGGCGCAAGCTGAAGAAGGAGGAAGCCAAGGTTCGAGCTTTGAACTCGAACGGAAGAGTCGATTACAGCATCCAAGAGTAAGTGGGAATGCTATCTATCAGTACCAAAAAGAGACTAATCCAAAATCTAGGGGTGCCTTCGACATTTCTCTGATTGCAGCAGTGGCTTCACATCTTTCCTACTGGGCGGATGAGGATGTGAATCACTTCATGATTTCGCAGCTTCTGTCCAGACAGAGAACGGTACGAAAGTCAGGCGGCAATCCCAACATGAAGCGTTGATGTCTTCAAATCGCCAAACGACCACTACCAGGCCAGCCATGCCACACTCCACCAAGTTCTGCAGCCAACTGTTCTGCACTTCTTCCCTGACCATCCCTGAGACTTCTGATGTCGACCTTGCCCGTTTGGTCCTCTCTCATGATGCCCAGCGAGGCTGCTTGTTGGAACACCAGAGCAGGGAACTCCAATTCAGGCAGTTGGGACGCGAGCAACAGCAATAACCAAGCGACTTCACGGCTATTTCCAGCGACTGCTGCGTGAAGACCAGACTGCATGTCACCAATGGGGTCTTGGTAACGCAGTATCTCATCCATGGATTTTTTGGGTATGGCAGGTTCATCATCCATCTCCTCATCGTCTGAATCGGGTTCATTGCAGCTCTTCAGCAAGTCGACGACTGCAGATACGTCGCCTTCGCGGCAAAGCTCAAGGAAAGCGCGGCTGATTCTGTCCTCGGGATATGCGTGTAGGTAGGCCTCCTCGGTTAGGATAGGTAGAATGTCGAGGTTCTCTTGGACGCCACCCTCGTTGTGCAAGGTACAGAGAAGCTGTTGACCTCCGTTGGGTCCGGGAGTAAGCAGGTTTTGGTGACACGAAGGGCATTCGGTGACTTGATATTCGTCGATCATACATTGCCTGTGCATCCACAAAACATGATTAGATAAACTATAGAACTGCATACAAAAGAAGTTGTACATACCAGTGGAAGTGGCAGCCACAGTTGAGAGCTACATCGTCAGGGACAGTCTGAGTGTTCTGAGCTGCTGCGCTGGACGAGCCAGCGCCCATGGATACATCCTCGTCATCCGAGTAGTCGACCTCAAGGACCAGGGGATTTTGACACTTTGCACACGACATATTGACGGTGAGTTGTTGTAATGATTCAAAAGTTTCTACACAGCCCAGACAAAATCTCAAAGGTCATGGTTGTTTCCCCAGATTTGCATGAAAAAAGGGCAGGCACTACTGACGTATCGGAGTGACATTGGACAGGCAACAGGAAGCTCGGACCTCTGATAAACACGGCCTTCTTCGTTCTTTCCTTGTTTCCTTTTGCACCACTGCGCGCAAACGAGTTGGTGCACGAGCGACTGTCCCTTTCTAGACGGTGCACACCGATCATCCTTCAGCACTCCGTAGCCATGGCCGACGACGAATACGCATACCTGCAGCCGGACTTTGATCCAAGCTCTCTCACAGTGCCCCGCCTGCGCTCCATCCTGGTTGCCCACAATGTCGCCTATCCTTCATCTGCAAAGAAGTCCGATCTGATTGCTATCTTCAATTCAAATGTTGCTCCTCAGGCTAGGAAACTACTGAACGTCCAGTCCCGCACTGTGCGCTCGGCAAGAGGCATCGTCGACGTACCTTCCAGCCAATCGAGCACCAACGACGACGAAGACGACCAAGACACCGCTGACGACAACATCACTGTTTCTGCGACTCCAGCAAGGCGGACTACTAGGCGTACCGTCATGCGACCAGCCGCCGAAGACACTGTTGCCCCCACACCTCGTTCCACCAGGAGGTCTTTCGCTTCAACAAGTGCTCGACGTGCTTCCAGTAAGCATGCTACAGTTGAGCCTGAGCCTACTCCAAGACGTGTCGTCAGGTCTTCTTTCCCCAGCGAGCCGCCACAACCCATCTACCGTGATCAGGGCGCCGATTCACCATTCTCCAAGGACAATCCCTTCCAGAGCGGAAGCTCTCCACCGTCTGCATACCGTCACCGTAGCAAGAGTGGAGACCGAAGACGAACCACCATTGGGCCGTCAGCCGACAGAGAGAGAAGAAAGAGCAGAGATGCCAGACGCAGAACCGACGGTTTCTATCGCCAAGAAGAGGATCTTACCGCTGTATCGAGAACGCCGATCGCTCGAGTGAAGGTTGAGCCAGATTACGAGGAGGAGTACGACCAAATGATGGCTGGCGAGGAGTTTACTCCGGAAGAACAACACGAACTTATCAAGGCCCAGGAAGAAAACCCGAGCTCTGCGCTCAGTCGTGTTCCTCGCAAGCAGAAGCCGAGATCCGGAGCAGCAAAAGCTGGATTTACGACCGTCTTCTTCACCATACTTGTTGCGGTCGCCGCTGTTTGGCGACAGGAGAAGATTAAGGTTGGCTTCTGTGGTATCGGACAGCCGTCAGAAACATTCGCCGGTGCTGATATCCCTGAGTGGGCATCGTTCCTGAAACCAGAATGCGAGCCGTGTCCAATGCATGCTGAATGCCGGGAGAACCTTCATATTGTTTGTGATGACGGATTTGTGCCTGTCTCGCACCCTCTCGCGCTTGGTGGTCTCGTCCCTATACCGCCTACCTGCGAGCCGGATAGTGAGAAGCTTCGCAAGATTACGGCCTTGACAAGTCATGCCGTTGAGACTGTTTTGCGCGAGGCAAATGCAAAGTATGAGTGTGGCGAGACCAAGACTCCATATGTTACTGAGCCGGAGCTCAAGGCAACCATTGCCGCAAAGGGCAAGAACATGAAAGACATCCTTGACTTGATTGATCAAGCAATCGATGATGTTCCTAAACGTGATGAGGTGAAGACCAAAGTTGATCCGTAAGTCACGTCTCTCTTTTACATTCGATCTTTTGTGTGATTATGCATCATCAGGCTTACATGAAGAGTTCACTAACAGACCCGCCTTCGGTACAACAGACAAACCTCTGTCCGCTCCTTCCGCAGCACATCTCTCGCAGCCGTCAGCTTCAGATGCGCACTCAAACGATCAGTTCGCCTCACGATTAGACAGCATCTTCGCGAACTTGTAGGTATTCTTGCCTTGGCTATCACAGCTGCATATGGTCAGCGTACCATCTCGAAACGTCGTTCTACTTCAACGCAGGCCAAGCATTTGGCAAGTGTGGCCCTTGACAAGCTCGCCACACAGGCAAGCCTGCACGCTCAAGATCCCGTTGGTTATCCCGAACCATTGATCAGCATGGTCGCGCTCCGTGACGATGTGCTTCGTGATGAGTTCCGCGCACAAGAGCGTAACAGAATTTGGACAGCCGTGCAGAAACTCGTCGAGGGTAATGCCAATGTCAGGACCATGGTGCGCGAGGGCCGCACAGGTGACGTTAGCAGGATGTGGGAGTGGATTGGTGCAGTCTACCGCATCGAAGGGGGTTCAGCACACCAGAGTCCAGCAGTGGGGAAGATCACAAGTCCTGGAAGACTGGACGACAGCATGACATCTGGAAGTGGTCTGGAGATTGAGAAGCGTAAATGGGAGGAGTCGAGACCTTACTATTGATTTCAAATAGAGAGTTAGATAGTCATGGTTGTCAACAATGGCAAGTGCTAAAGAAAGCTTCGTTCCCATCAGTATTGAAGTCAACGTCGGATGCGCCCTCTCAAGCACCATCTCATAGATAAACCCCTCTGCAAACAGGACTTGATGGGCGAAGCAAAGACAAAGTGAAGCACACACTCTCTCATGAGAACATAACAAGCAAAGAATCTCTGCATTGTGAACACATCTCCTGCGTGAGACAGCATGTCAGATTGTACAAAAGCGAAAAAAGGTCTTGGCAGCGCTCGGTAGATCCACGGCACGAACACTTCAATTTTCGCGGAGGGCAGGCACGACGCTTGATTTTGGCCCGCGAAAAGCGACACTCTCTTTCTGCCACCCAGCGACTCACACAAATACCGCCAAAATGGTAAGCAGCCATGTTATCTCGTGCGCCGTGTCTTTGGAGCAATATTGGGACTATTTTCGACTCGACCGAGGCCGCATCTCTCCATCTCCCCACCTGTACGATCGATTCACGCACTTCGCCGCCCACGAGCTCTGAACAGTCGACAAGCAACCTGATCTTCCGCCTACTACATCCTTCTCGAACGACGCACTCGAATGTCGTGTATCGCAAACATGCAGGACGAAACAAACGACAAGACGAAACGAACAACACGAGATCAGCCACGGCCGAGCGGAGACGATAGCTGCGAAAAATAGACACGGCGCACAACACACCGGGTTCCCTCGAACAAATGCTGATCAAGGCGCGCTCTTCAGGTCAACGTTCCCAAGACTCGCCGCACCTACTGCAAGGGCAAGGACTGCAAGAAGCACACCCAGCACAAGGTCACCCAGTACAAGGCTGGCAAGGTACGGATGGTGCCCTGAGCAAACATAGACTATCAACAGGGACTCATTATCTACATTACAGGCTTCCCTCTTCGCGCAGGGTAAGCGTCGTTACGACCGTAAGCAGTCCGGTTACGGTGGTCAGACCAAGCCTGTCTTCCACAAGAAGGCCAAGACCACCAAGAAGGTTGTCCTGAGACTGGAGTGC
>SWBJ01000666.1:0-11461 GCA_024195555.1 Aureobasidium sp. EXF-12298
GGTCACCCACCGTAGTACTAATCTGCCGTTCAACTGCTTATGTATGGCAGAGCGGACGGGATGCCCAGTTTTCAGCTGACTGTGGCCGTATGTGCTTAGATCGTGGAATTTTACGAATATAGACCTACTATCTTCCGTTCGAATAGTACCCAGTCGAAATGCTGGCCCTCGTTGTCTACATTCATCTTCTCCTCGACACTGCACAGCCACAGGGAAAGAACCATATCTGGGTTGCCAACGCAAACGTACCACCGTAAGGTTAACCTCAGCTGTGGCTACCGCAACCGTTCTCCTTCCTGTTCGTGCCTATTTTGCACCTCGCGAAACATACCCACCTCTTTAACTTCCAACCGAAGATGTTATCCAGACCTTCCATATCTCGACAGACTTTACCAGCTGAGCTCACCACCTGCAAAACTCGGCCGAGTCATCATTCGAGACGATAGTCTTTCTGATCTTGGTTCAAACAACAACGGTAAACAAGTGGCTGGCGGTGGGGCTATCTCTTTCATGAATACTAATCATCAAACACTTATTGAGCACGTGGGGTCACTGTGGTCGGAACGAGACCCCCCGCTTCACACCTCTTTTGCTGCCTTTTGCTGTTTCTGACAATCACAATTGCGGAGCAAGCATCAGCATGTGGCGTTGGCGCCAATATCGCTTCCTCAGATTCTCTCACCTGCCAAAACACTTCACTCCGCGGAAGAACCACTCGATTGATTGTGGCGTGTAAGTGGAGTGTTGTTCCTTCGGCGCTGTCTGTATATCGTGAACACAAGTCACTTGCCTGTGCATTGGCACGTGATTGCTCGAGTATCGCGGGGTGCTAGTATACGCGACGGTTTCGTCTATACCAAGCGCTGCAGCGCTAGGAAGTTGCTCCTCGGGGTGGAAGGGTGAGCACTGAGCACGTCAAGAAAGACAGACCCTTGCATCTTCTGAAGGGAACGACAGACGCCTAGAACTGCAAGAGGCAGAAGAGTTAATTCACACGAGAACACCTCTGCTTAGCCCCGAGAGAGCCGGCTTAGCACATGAGTGTGGTGTCGACTATCACATAATCTGTTGTCTTCCCTTGAGCACATCATCTCTGGGCGTACGTAGGTCCCTGCAATCGTACGCAAGCGCTGCTCTGTGTCTAGACAACCTCGGAGCTGCTCCTTAGGCATGATGGTTGGCATTAGCATACATAGCTCGGCCCTAAGGCGGAAGACTGTGATCTTGGCTCTTTCTTACACCTCACTGTTCCCGAGATCTAGACGAGCGGAAGATGTGAGAGTATGAAAGCCAAGAAGTGGAGAGCGCGGGCAAAGACGTGGAAAAAATAGATGTGATCCACCGTGCAGACTAAAAAAAAAAATGATCCTTGTGTGGAGATCAAAGGTTCTGCAGCTCATTAAATCAATTCCACCAGCCACGATTGGTGGATGTGGCAGTTCAATCAACAGGAGAGACTCGTCTTCAAAAACCGTTGTGGTGCACCGAGTCCCCGGCCTTACAAGAGTGGAGAGAAAATGAGGGCAAGCACCATGGAAGAAAAAGGACGCGCAATCCCGCGTCATACCCAAGAGATGCTCATTTAACCCGCGGCCGCTTGTTGTATCAACGTGTGATATAGTGACAAAAGATAGGTAGGGATAAGAGGGTCGACACAAACCACAATCTCGCCAAGGGTGAACGACAGAGAAGGGTCCTTGATGAACGGGAATTCCGTATATCGTTTGTACGGTGATAAGTTTCATCTTCATCTTGCTCTGCTGAGTGCCTTACGGCAGCTAGGACACACTGCTTTGACCTTCTCCACTCTTGTAGGAGGGAAAAGAGTCAGGTTGTACCGGACGAGTACATACCTATCACAGCGGAAGCGCTCGAGTCTGCTTGGCATTGTTTGACACCTCTCAGAGGGCGATGTCACTTTCTCCAGTGAGTCCCTATTTCTCCTTATTGGTCTCGAAGAAGGGTATTTGGCAGAATTTTGACATTTAAAAATGCTCCGTCATGCAAGCATGTACCGTTTGACGCACGAACATCTGGAGTACAGTAGCCAAAAACAAGCAGCTATACATAGCATCCCTTGCATGCGACATGTGTACACTCGTTGACCTCCTTCACAGTGCAGATGGAATGATGTTGACAAAGAGGTTCAGTTTTCGTCGCCGATCCTTGACGTACAAATCGGTGTTTCCTGAGCGGAAGCTGAAACATCAGATCGAGCTCTAAGGAAGCCAAAGAGACATCGGGAGCAAGATGACTATCCAAATCTCCGTTCCTCGGCGTCACCGACTTTCCGGAGCAAAGCGAGAGTTGCAGACAGAAGGATCACCACCGAGACGATAATTGATGTATGATGTCGCATTTCGCAGAGGAGAAAGGTGATATGCAAAGTCCCATGACTCGACGATAACCTGCCGAGTCAGACAAGCTGATGGACCGACCTCTTGGTAATGGCTCGGCGGTGAATGGAGCGCGCGTCCGGCAAACGGCTGTGGTCTATCAATCATCTACCGGGACGCGACCCAAATCCGTAGTGTGACGCCTCGTCTCGGCGCACCGCCACACGTAGTCAACGGTCTTTCTCTTAACGATCTTTTGAGACGCGATCGAAGATCCAAGGTGTGGGTGGCGTCGAGCACGCTTCGTGCAACGTTAGAAAACGGCGAAGAAGGCGGGTAAAAAATAGCCTGATATCCGTTAAGCCTTACTCCTCACAGGCTGCGTCAAAGATAGGAATTGCTGATATCAAAGGGTTACGGCCGTAGATTGCAGATCCTATGAACTGAGAAACTAAGAGGTTGCTATTCGAGGAAAGACCATTCCAATGACCATCACGGTCGGGTATTGTTGTGCAGATAGTGAATTGAAAGTGACAAATAGGAAAAGATATCGAAAAGGCAAAGGGACAAAGAAGGGTATCTCAAAACAGACAGGCAGACCCTTGAGCACTCCATACCAGGCCCGGCTTTCCTGGGAACGCTCAACCACTGTATACATCGAACGAATATATCGTACTTGTGTGTGCGCGCCGGAATGAAGCAAAAGAAATAATATCAAAAACATTAGTAGCCGCAACAGTAAAACAATCAAGGAAACCAAAAGGAAAATGTTGCTAGAGGGGGTATCGATTTGAACCAACACAAGGAAAAGTCCAATGGTGAGAAAGGACAGGGGTATCTCGGATCGCCTGATCTCTGATCAAAGGCTGGATATGGTTATCCTTCAGTCTCCAGGACCCAGGCGGCAGGTTGATTCATGACGGGTCATTATCGGCGAGTTTGGTGATAGTTTGAGCTTTAGTAGACCAGCCTAAGCTCATATCCTGAGGAGGGGGATGGTCTGGATTGCCACTGATTCTGGGGTGTGTCGACTGTTGCGAATTCGGCCTTCATGTCTTGACCTTCGGGCAATTCGCGAATCGCGTCGTCGTCCATGAGGATCTGAATACCCTTTTGGTTGACACGAACGGTTCGAACGACTTTTTGAGGCTCGATGCCGAATTTTGCCGCGGTTGCGCTGACGAACTCGGCGAGGTTTCTCTGGAGAAGGTAGATTGCCCGGTAGTAGTTGTCCTCAGAGGTCTTGCCGTGCACTCGAGATTGCAGATAGAAACAAGCAACTATTTATATCATGTCAGTAATTGTGTGTTTACGAGAAAGAATATAAGCTTACCAGGCTTGTTGGTGCGCTCTGGAGGAGGTTGGTAGGCAGAATCCACGCCAATGGCTTCGAACCAGCCGGCGACATTGCCGTTACTTGGCGAGTGTGCTTGCATCTTGACTGGCTGATCAGGTGGGCTGGCCAAGTGCTGGGGGTTAGAGGACTTGAGATCCATAGGTGCAGTCTGAGAGTTGCTACGTCCCCACTCGGTGGAGTTGACGCGAGAAGGGGGACCAAAAGCACTTGGACGGCGGAAGTTTGAAGGAAGCGATTGGTTGCTGGGAGTGGGCGAAACCATGGCGGAACTACTCTTGCTCTGACCATCCCACATATTCGTGTCGTTGGTGTCAACTCTGGTGAGACCCTGAGAATCGCCAGACAAGCTGACTGGATGAAGGTCTGGGTCGTCTTCCTCTGCACCTCTCAGGAACAGGATACTAATGGGACGGGTGGAGCCGAACATATCCTGCAGTCCAATAAGCTTCACTTGGAGATCTTCCTCGGCAGAAGATCTTCCAGTAGAGGCTGTAGAGGACATGGACCAGGTCCTCTTGTGCTTGGGCACCTTGCCTGGTCGTGCAGGCATTGCATTGGGCTTAGAGATGGAGCCACTTCTCTTGCGCTTGCTCGAGTCTCTCATGCCGGACTCAATCTGTGAGATTTGCTGGTTGAGCTTGTCAATCATTTTCTTGACATGGGCGACATCGTTGGAGAGCTTGCGCTCGGCGCCGTGGTCGCGGAAGAGCTTGACTCTGCAGTAGCACACTTCGTGAGCGGGCTGTTGAGATGGCGACATGGAGTCGAGCAACAGCTCGGTCTTTGTGCACAGGCGAACTGGAATGCCCTTGACACCCTTGGAGTGGCTGAAGTCGGTAGACAAGAAGTTGAAGCGAACAGAGATGGGACACTCGATTCCCTGAGCATTAGGCGATGGGCTCCAAGTCACACAGAAGCCATCAAACGAGGAAGACTCGAGTTCCAGCTTGGGTCGGTTAAGATCATTTGATTGATTCTGATCGACAAATTCGACGGCTTGCAGGCGACCACCGCGCTGGTGGGCTTCGTTGGTACCACGGCCTTCTTTCCAGAGCTGCCAGCAGGCTCCAGGGCGCGCTCTCTGCGAATCCTCCTCGAAAGACACGCGGACGAAGGTACGGTACTTGAGTTGGCCAACGACTGAGTGCTGGGGAGCTGTGTCGTGAATGTTGAGCGTGTAGGCCTGACCTTTGTTAAGGTAAGTAACGGGGATCTCATCAGCTGTCTTGACCATGGCGGTCGGCGCGTTGAGGGTGACGCGGTAACGGAAATTCTCGCTAGACGGGTGCTGAGGAAGAGCGACAAGCGCAGCGTTGCTGAGGTGAGAAGGGAACATGGGGTCGGCATGCGTCTGGTTAGACATCTCGACGTCGAGGTTCATATCACCACCACACATAGGCGAGTCGGCAGCTTGGCTGTCCAGTTGGTCAAAGACTGGGCCCTGGTGTTGGAAATTCTGGGGAGGGAAGGTATGCTGATGGTGCATCTGGAAGGGGTGAGCTGCAAAGGGGTTCATGTGATGGTGATGTTGCTGCTGCTGCTGCTGCATTGCATGTGCGAACGAGTGCATGTGCGCAAGCTGAGGAGCATGAAGGGCCGACGTGTCCGAGGTAGGCATGGACAGCGGAGTGTTCAAGCCCAGGCTAAATCCTGGTGTATGGAGGTCACCTGCTTGGTGGTGGTAGAGGGTGTTTGTGCCACCAGGAGTGGGGGTGTAGTAGCCTGACATGTGGAAGGGGTTGAACGAGGAGCTGTTAGGATCCAGCCCAGAAGGGGTGAGGCCGGTGCTGCCAAAGTTCCATTGTTCCGTCGAGGTTGCTCGAGGGGTAGGGTCGGCATCCTTGATGTTGTGGTGCTCGGCGAATTGTCTGTGACGAGGTTAGAGTTTGCGTGCTTACAGAGTGGAGGAAAGGAGGAGTTGGCTTGGTGAGCGGGGAGGTGGAGAAGCAGAATACGACATACCGAGGATTCAGAGTCGCGACGTCGAGGGCATCCAGCGACGAGGCATTGGCTTGGGCTTGCGACGAGTTGGGGTTGAATTTGACGGCTTCGAGGTATGGCTTGAAGCTCTTCTGCAGTTCGATGCTCGGCTTTTGCGAGCTTTGTCTGCAGCAGCAATAACAAAACATGTCAGCCACGGGATTTGCGCGCGCTTTCTCAGCCAGCTGTGGCAGTGTGGCTCGCTCTTCTTACCTGTGCTCGAACATGGTTGCTAGGCGCTCACCATGCGATGTTGAGAGTTGGGAAAGTGTTAAGGGCGCCGAGTCTGCGAGCGCGAGGTGAGGAAGGTGCTTATGTGAAAGATCGAAGACAACTCTTGTGGACAGGCTCGTCACCAGGTAGGTCGATGAAACAGCGTGCAATAAGGGAAAGGCGCAACCACAAGCCACAGGATGCGCGCCGTTTTAACTGCAGGCTGAATTGTGGCCCGACCAGAACTTACGCTACCACGCTGGAAGCGACACGACCCAGCCTGTCCCGTGCTCTGCCGATTTCTTCGCTTGCGCTTGCTGCACTGTTGGGCCAGCATCGCTCGATACACGTAGCGACCATCGGCCCCGTGTGTCTGCCTCGCTCCTCATGCACTCTCACTTTTCGCTGTCCCAAGCAGAACCATATTTCCAGCCCGCGCCACACGTCTAGCCACATGGCTGTGCAAAAAAGCACCTCGACTGCCGGAGACTGCCTTTGTTGTCAACAACGATCCTCCTCGTGCCACAGTTTGCTTTTTTGCTTCGGATCGCTTGTCACTCGTGCATGCACGCTTGCAAAAACGGAAAGCGTGAGCCCTCATGTGGCTGGAGTCGCATCCCCGCAGAGGCTGCCGACGCCGCTGAGTCAGGCCCTATCACCGAAATCATCGATCTCGTCCTCTCACAGAAACACGGCTCGATCATCATCCCTTCTTTCTAAACTTGAAGCACCGTGTCCGATCCTAACCGCCTCGAAGCTTACGAGTACAGCGCAACGAGCCAGCAAGTTCAGCTAGCACGCATCGGAGACTCGACTTGACCCTTGTTCCACGGCCTCCTTTCGCCCTTCACTCTTGTCACATCTCGCAATCATCACGTACGGCGAGGCAGACTGCTGACCTACGTGACGTAGCCACGTTTGGGGATGTGCACCGCACACTGTGAGCAGTTTGACGCATACAATCTTCTGAAGTCGTTACTGTCTCTGCATGCTATCTAATCTCACCCTGCATCAAATGGCGGATGCACTCTACGATGGTAATTCGCCGATACAGCCACACTTGCTCTCAATCCTTGACCCATTGCTACCGCTCTACCATCGGCAATATGCCCTTTTCATTCTAGAAGGTGCTCTTCTCTGCCGTCTTTCTGGTCGAAGCAATTTCCCTTTTGCATCACCAACCGAGATTGAGATGTGCCTGTCTGCTGCTAGACCATTGGGACTTTGGTTAGCCACTAACATCATGCGCTGAGGTGAAGCTTATCGTCATGTCGCTCCGTCCTATTATTACTACTGACAATGTGATTGCGCATGGCCTCTCAAGGGTCAGGACGCAGACAAAAGAGAGGGCACGTCCTGCCGTATCAAACGAGCGCTGTCAAAAGAGTGCAACTTTCGTCATCAGAGACTTTGGCGCTAAATGGCCCCGCTTCGCACCGTTTGGGCTGTCTATCCGTTCAAACGGCGCTTGGCTGCTCACTTGCGAAAGCCACCCAAAGCACCACACGAGTGCAACAGCTCTCGAGGCATCGATCAGCGAACGAGTTGGTCCGTAACATTTCCGAGAAGCTTGTGATACGCCGATCTTTCCCCCTCTCTGCCCCCATGCGTCTGCCACAGTGAAGTGGCGGTGACAGCGAAGCAACACGGCGTATCCACTCTCCCGGGAACGCTTCTGATCTTCAACGCGACCCGAAGATCCTGCGATGTGCCTGTGATCAAAGTTGCGTCGCGGTCGCGGTCTTTCTCGTCCAGCGATCGGGGGATGGCATGAAGTCAAGTCTAAGGTTGGCTCATGAGACGAACCATCTAGCGCAGCGGGCTCCGGAACGTGGCTCATTGAGACGAGCAGCTGTCGATTATTACCTCAACTTCTCAAGCTTGGTGCCACACTTACGTACCGCCACATCAGCCGCTGCTGACCTCCGTCTGTGGCGGTGCTCTGCCGTTTTCTCTCACCCCTCTTCTGCCCAAACTCTGTGAGAGAATGTGGCAGGTGAGCTTGTGGCTGTGGCTGAGCAGCTGTCACATCCGTCACGCTCTTGCACCACTCCGACCCGCGCTCCAGGCCCTTCGATTGGACCTCTCGATTGATTCGATGAGAGCTTCTCTGCGGGAGATTTGCTGCAACCCAATTCGGCGCGGATGGTTCGGTGGGAGGAGGGGTGTGGCTGCCCATGTATATGCCGCATGAAAGGCGTATGTTCTCAACACGACCGACCTCATGGAACCTAATCTCGCGTGCCTTCTCTCTGTGGCAGCAGTGTGCTCGGGGTTGCATTTACCCTGTTCTGTTTCGATCCTTTCCGGAAGAATGACCAAAGCTCATCATTACATCCTGTGGGTTGGTGCCTGGTCATCAAAAGAATGAGATCGAGGGGGATCTGCAAATGAAACCGAACGAGAACAGTCTTTGTCTTCCCTCAGACCGTGTATTTGGAAGCAATGTTGCGCGCGTATCAGCAAGTAAGAGGGGCCAGCATGAGATGAAGCTCAATCATCGCCAAAGCAAAAAGAGTCGCACATAACACTTTATCTGTTGCTTGCACTGCGTCTCTCAAAGAGCGCTTCACCCCTCATACATCTCCACCATTATTTCAAGTGCTATTGAAACCGTGTGGAGATTATACAAAGTGCGTTCTGTCGAACACATAGACGCAATACTGTGATTCACTTGCACGTGGGAGAGCAATATAGTAGCTAATGACGCGGCAGGCAAAAAGTGTGGAAATGCAGCCCTAATAGCAGAGATACCCATATTGGAAACCCGGTAATACATACCACTTTCGATAAGGAGAATCATTGTCGTCAAGTCTCGATATGATTCCTTGTATGAGGTGTGAGTGAGGCTATGAGTCTGTCTGGAGAGCGGCTCCGAGCCACACCTGTACTTGCGCAACTGCGAGAGACCTGCAGTACAAAGGACATACTGTGCCATGTGTACGCGTAAACCCCCTTTCTGCAGACGAGCGGTTGTCAAGACCGAGACACGTCCAATGAGACTGTTTGTGTACGTACAGTTATGCAGTCGCCTCAGACTTGGGTATCTTTGCTGTGGGCAAGGCGAGTGGGAATGGTAAATCGTGTATATTGCATGTCCTATTGGTTCCAGCACTTGTCTCGAGCAACTCGAGAACGAAGCCACATTCACAATTGATTGATGGACAGAATGCACAGCCACATGCCACATCAAGCAATCTTCGTTTCGACTGCATAAATCGTGCCGCTTCGTACCGTCATTCCTATTCTCCTTCTCACATGACCACAGTTGCTCCAGCCCTTAATGATCTGCACACTCTATTGTATCAAACCCATGTAATGAATTATACCCTCGTCATACTGACAATTATAGAAACTTCCAATGTGATCTAGGCATTGTGCTATTGCAAGGGTTTGTGTGCTCTTTGCTCATGCGTTGGCGTGCTACGACACACGTAATTCTGCTGATGGCTTTGGCGAATTGGAAGGAGCTGCAGCGCGAGCAGCAGCGACCGCCATATTCACGTCGTGCAGGTTATTGTAACGCCCAGAATGGCGTTGGCTGTTGCTGAAGTCACCACTGCCCCGAAGACTGGATGGTGGTTGAAGACTGTCCAAATGGTTGCTTGATCTCGAAGTCTCTCTGCTGTGGTTCGAGTCTTCAGGAGCTCGGATGGCAGTGAGGAAGCTGGATTGTGAGTCTTCTCTTCTCGGTCTTGCCAAGGATGGGTCAAAGACTGGACTAGGTATCTTAGATATACCTGGTGATTCTGTCATAGATGTTCTGACTGGAGAAGACACAACACTGTCTGCGGCCAGGGTGCTAGGGACATCACGCGGAGATAGTAATGGTCGCTTTGCAAACTGGTCGACTGACATGCTTCTTTGAAGAGGAGAACTCGCTGCATGCTGTGGTCTGACTTGCGCAGGGCGAACATCATCATCGTAATCAAAGGAAAACTTGCGTGCGTGTTCCAACCGCAACGACTCTGGGCGATTTCTGGTAGCGCGAGGTGTGAGCCGTTCTGTGCTGCCTGCTTCGAAAGATGGCGTGCGAAAACCATGGTAATGAACTGAGCGAGGCTCGTTCTCAGCGTTAGCGTCTCGTCGAAGTAATGCATCGTCGACATTAGTGATAGTTGCGTCTTCCTCTTCATCAATCATTGCAGTTTGTTGTTGGGCGGACCCGTCCACGGATGAGTCAGTGTCAGAGAGGGAAGGTCGTCCAGCCAGCATCTCGAACATGGAGGCTTGAGAGAGGCTCGTAAAGTCTTGGGGACTGGGAGGAGATTCGAAATCGCTGTAGTGGTTGGTCGTAGAGAATTTGTGTGAGAGAATGGCCATCTTTTGCGATGGTGACACAGGCCGGGTTCGGAATGGCACTAGCGAGGTCAGTGTTGGACTGCTTCGAAGGAAAAGGTGTTGTTATACCTCGTTGGCTCTTTCTGACAGCTTCCTGCCTCCTCTCATCCTCGACCCTTGTCCTTTCAAGGAACTCGAAAACAGTCTCTCTAGGATCGTCGCTGCTTGTGTTAGCACTGGATGCAGTCCACCGTTTCTGCTCCCTGCGCAGTAGACTGCCTTGTCTGGCGCGCATAACTTCGGCAACTCCTTCCTTGTCCTTAGAGATGATGAGTTCGAGCCTCTTGACTTCAGCTTTGTACTCGTCTCTTTCTTGTTGCCATCCCTGTCGTTCGAGCTCCATCTCATGGTGTGATGAGAATCGAGTTTCCGCTTCGTACTTCAGCTTGCGCACAAGAGAGGCGTTTTCATCACGAAGGTTGCGGAATCCCTCGAAGACCATGAGTAGAGGCGAGTTGTGTTTGACATCAAGAGGGCGATACGGTTCTGCGATCAGGGTGCGCATTATCGCATCCATGATTTGGTCCGGATCAGGCTCACATCCTTCGGGCCAGGTTTGATAAGGGGAGGAGATGGTTTCCTTGAAAGAAGTGCGCTGATCGGCGGACCATATGGATGATCTGCCATGAGTGGAAGGGCCGGGTTTGGAGAAGTAGGAGCTGATCTTGGGTCGCACCTTCTTGCGAGTCGAGCCGAAGCCACTGGTGATATCTGGCTCCGTCTCGTCTTGCTCGCCAACAGGCAAGAGCGTATGCGAGAAACCAGGTTGAATTCTTCTGCGCCATTGGTAAACATCCGCCATGTCTGATCTGATAGATGGTTGAATGTAGTGTATGGTGCGGTAGAGGAGGAGATGGATGCAATCAAAAGGTCAGTGTTATGATGGACACGCAATGTTGACATGAGCAAAGCAAGCGTAAATGAATGGAAGGCGCGACTACGCGACTTGCCTTTCTGTCAGAACCAGTTCACGTTCACATCAAGCGCATAGCAGTGAATCACACAGTGATGGAAATGATGATATGTTTTTCTGCAATGAAGAAGATGAAATTGTCACATACATAATGATAAGTTGCTAAAATTGAGAATAGATATAACCCCAACTCCATGCACTCGTACCCGATGGATGACAGGACAAGTGTTTGGTAATGGTGGGGTCGTTGATATTGGCACGATGGAAAATCCTTCAGCAAATTCTGCATGGAGATCGCGAGTTGCTGTACACACTTATGCC